>JAQRGA010000342.1:0-38118 GCA_029237695.1 Conchocele bisecta | reverse complement strand
TCAGGTTGTGCTAATGCACAGGTGACCTGGATCAAACCTGGTAACTAAAACAAACAAGCCCAATTTATTCATCCACAAAAACCTGAATGTTGAAATTTCTTGGGAATAGTGTCCGTGCAGTGAGCATCCAAGAGAACCTACCCCACCCCACATTCATTCAGTATACGTGGGGTTTGACTAAACAGCGAAAGGAACCTTCCTTTCGCGAAAGGAAGGTTCCTTTCGCGAAAGCAAGATTGTTCTACGAAAGTAAGGTTTTAATGCAGTAAATTCGGTATTAGTTCCTCTTAGCTAATACTTACAAGTTGAATTTAATTACAATTCATATGTTTATCTCAAATTTATATAACATTTATATATTTGGTGTTACATAGAGGGTTTAACCGGTTACATAGATATAACGTTCCTTTCGCAAAAGGAACACTGCTCTACGAAAGGAACATTTTAACGCAGTTTAAATCAATAATTACAAATTCACCTAAACTAATTAATACTTTACAAGTTAAATTTAATTATACCCACTTATTGAAATGTCCCTAGTGTCCGCCCGTCTGTCCATGTCTCCGTCACATTTCTTGTAGGTTCCCTTCGCGAAAGGAGATTGTTACGAAAGGAAGGTTTTAATGTGGTTACACACCGAACCACCCAAATACACCCAAATATAGTCTATATATGTATAAATAGGCCACAAATACACCATAGATAGTATCAGTTGGTAGTGTAAAGCATATATTGATATAAAATATAGCATATAATAGACATATATGTTTAAAAAAATCGGTTTAATTTAACCATTATTTAAATTAATGCAAACTGAAGCCCCCAAATACAGGCTATATACATATAAATATACTAAAAATACACCAAAGATACTGTCAATAGGTATTGTAAAGAATATATCGAGACAAAGTACAGTATGTAATTGACATATTGTGAAGAAACAAAAGTTAAATTAATTAGTAACATTTTGCCATATTTGATATTTATGCTATACTGAATCACACACACAGTTGTATGGGAAATACACACAAGTGTAGTTTACAAACTACAAACAAATGTCACAAATACACCTGCAGTGTATGCTCTCCTATGTTATCAGACTATCTGGCGTGTCAGTGTAGACCCTGCTCTATATGTATTTCTTCCCATTTTTAATATTTGTATATATTGTAATATTTGTATATTATGCTAAATGCTCCCGTAAGTACATCCTCAGCAGGATGTTGCATGTGTGTACATCTCATTACACGTTATGAATTTATAATATATCCTTGTGTATCAGTGTATGCCCTGGTCCATGTCCCTTCCGCTTTTTGGAGAGATGCATGTACCTTCCCGGCCTTTTGGAGATACAATGTACGGGTGGTATATAATTGACATAATTATATTGTGAAAACTTATATACATAAGAAAATTAAAATGAACAGGCAGTTGCAACCGGCGTAGGTTCTGGTCACAATCATCACTTTTCATTATTTTTTCTGCTTTTCACTATGCTCTGTGAAATATTACGCCGGTTGCAACTGATTGAGACGATTCTAAAGCACTCCCAACTTGCCAAGACGATTCCAATTTTGGTGAATAAATAAGAAACAATTGGTCAAATGACGCCCCTTAACTGGAGCTCTGATGGCCGGTCATACATTGTTCATGATTCTCCCTCTCTCATCTGGATCTACTCGAGCCTGCAAAAAACAGATGCTCGCCTTGTCGGCCACATATTCGGAGTACCTGGCTGATCACCTGACCGCCTATGTGAGGAACCCCACCTTTATGCGCCTCAATATCACTGACCACGCCCTACTGGGTAAGTCTTAAGCCCGATTCAGATTCCAGCATGTTGCTTGGTTTATTATTCCGAGTCTGAGATTGCCCCATGATAGGTCAAGGTTTGCAGTTTGGAAAGCTTAACATTGGGGTAATTGTTTATAACTTCTGTTTCTCTGCATGAAATGATTTCATACTTATAGCCAGGACACGAAAGTGTCTGCGGCGGACGCGGCGTGACGACGTCAAATACATAGTATCCCCGACTATCGTCTGGGGGATACAATTACAGGCATACATCGTACAAAACCACGCACAAACTGACATTATGTACGTGTACGGGATTACACAGGCTATATATACTTATTATATAGACGACAAATGCCGACTGGACGAACCACAAAGGCTATATGTATTTATTATATAGACGACAAAGGCCGACTGGACGAACCACAAAGGCTATATGTATTTATTATATAGACGACAAAGGCCGACTGGACGAACCACAAAGGCTATATGTATTTATTATATAGACGACAAAGGCCAACTGGAGCAAAGTACCTATCGCCGTACTGGATATTGCAGGTACATATGGTCCTATAATCATAGTCTATACAGTTTTCCGTACTGGATATTGCAGGTACATATGGTCCTATAATCATAGTCTATACAGTTTTCCGTACTGGATATTGCAGGTACATATGGTCCTATAATCATTGTCTATACAGTTTTCCGTACTGGATATTGCAGGTACATATGGTCCTATAATCATAGTCTATACAGTTTTCCGTACTGGATATTGCAGGTACATATGGTCCTATAATCATAGTCTATACAGTTTTCCGTACTGGATATTGCAGGTACATATGGTCCTATAATCATAGTCTATACAGTTTTCCGTACTGGATATTCCAGGTACATATGGTCCTATAATCATAGTCTATACAGTTTTCCGTACTGGATATTGCAGGTACATATGGTCCTATAATCATAGTCTATACAGTTTTCCGTACTGGATATTGCAGGTACATATGGTCCTATAATCATAGTCTATACAGTTTTCCGTACTGGATATTCCAGGTACATATGGTCCTATAATCATAGTCTATACAGTTTTCCGTACTGGATATTGCAGGTACATATGGTCCTATAATCATAGTCTATACAGTTTTCCATACTGGATATTGCAGGTACATATGGTCCTATAATCATAGTCTATACAGTTTTCCGTACTGGATATTCCAGGTACATATGGTCCTATAATCATAGTCTATACAGTTTTCCGTACTGGATATTGCAGGTACATATGGTCCTATAATCATAGTCTATACAGTTTTCCGTACTGGATATTGCAGGTACATATGGTCCTATAATCATAGTCTAACAGTTTTCCGTACTGGATATTCCAGGTACATATGGTCCTATAATCAGTCTATACAGTTTTCCGTACTGGATATTGCAGGTACATATGGTCCTATAATCATAGTCTATACTGTTTGCCGTACCGGATATTCCAGGTACATATGGTCCTATAATCAGTATATACTGTTTGCCGTACTTGATATTGCAGGGACATAACTATTTGTGAGATAATTTGGGACTTTACCGGAAAACACATTTGTATTCCATTCGACTGATTATTCGCCAAAGTATTGATTGTATGTAATATCTAATATACTTGTATTTAAATAAAATATTGAAATAACGGTATGTTTGTTTGTAAAGTAGTAGAATCTAGCGGGGGCCGGTTTCCTCTGTTTCCACCTCCTTCCTTTCCCCCTTCTTGGGAGTCGACATGCAAGGGCATCGAGCCAGTGCCGTCGTTAAATATAAGAATTTAATATTATGTCGGTGCCCACACAATATCCGGTACGGAAAACAGTATAGACTCTGATTGGTAATATCGGGAAAACACATATCGAAACAACAGTCTTCCTTCCTAGAATTGGGTGGTGGTTGGGAGCAGCGAAGGATAGTTTAACGATCGGTATTCATCCTTTCCGGAATGCCGACTTACATGGTTTGGCCCTCATTTACATGCCCCCTGTACTTGAGAGCTAAAACATGTTATGCTCCATTAAGAAGTAATAAGCTTAAAGCTAATCCTATTACTTTGGGCAGAGCTAAGTGACTGTGGTGCGGCATGGACCTGGCAACGAGGTCAGGATATTCTGATTTCAGGACTGAATATATAGTTCTGTAAATATTGAGTTCTGATTTTGGGAATTTCCCTCATTGTGGACAGGTTGAATACAGGATAATCCATCCCGTTGGCCAGGCCTTAAATGACCCTGGCAGACGATAGGCCGTTAAACACCAATAATCAATCAATCCTTCCTAGAAAGGAATGTTCCTTTGAATGCTGTCCAACATAATATCAAATTATACATAAACCTATTAAATACAATGACTTAATCAATAGATTTAACTTATAAGTATAACTTTAGCTAAACTATTGATTTGAACAGCATTAAAACCTTCCTTTCGTAGAACAATCGTCATTTTGCGACGATCTTTTCCTTTCATATACATCGAATACCGGTACACTACTGTGGGATACGTTGTAGGATGTATTTGCGATGCATTTTGGTGCATTTGGACTATATTTGGGTGGGGTTCCGATTTGGGTGTATTTTGGTGTTTCGTAACACCCAGAAAAGCTTCCTTTCCCGACAATTCCTTCCCAAAAAGGATCACGCATTCCCCAAAAGGAATACGTTTTATAATGATATAAAATTATGTCTAATGCATTATAATGAAAAATGCATTGACATAATATTAATGAATATTAAAAAAAACATTTAACTTGGAGGAAAAAAAATATTCGTATCGCAGAAACAAAATTTTTCCTTTCACAAAAGGAATGCTCCTTCTGAGAAGTGAACGTTCTGTCCTTCATCTAACACCAAACATATAAATTTTACATCCCACAACATCAAAGTATACATAAACATATGCAATACACTGATTTAAATGAAAGCATTAGTTTAGTTGAACTAAAATTGATTTAAACTACATCAAAACATTCCTTTCGTAGAACAATCTTCCTTTCGCGAAAGGAAGATTGTTCTACGAAAGGAAGGTTTTAAACCCGTTTTAAACATATAAATTTTACATCCCATAATATCAAATCATACATAAACATATGAAATACACTTAATTAACTGTAAGCATTAGTTTAGTTGAACTAAAATTGATTTAAACTACATCAAAAGCTTCCTTTCGTAGAAAATCTTCCTTTCGCGAAAGGAAGGTTCCTTTCGCTGTTTAGCTGTTCCGTACGCAAGCTAAATGAAGGTCGATTTCAAAAGATGAATAGAAGTTTGATTTAAAAAATGCAATATTATAGATTAGGGAGCGAAATGAAAATAGCACATTTTGGCTGGCTGTCAATGGGACAGCGGTTTGTTTACATGTAACTTTCGTGTGGCGCAAAATCTACAACAACTATCATACTATGGCAAACTGTAACTTGATGTATATTCAAATTTGCAGCTCAAATAATTACCTGGAAAACAAAGTTGAAAATGGCCGTGTAAATAACGTGACAAATCAAAATCATCAAAACTTTCATGGTTTATCCTTTCGTACTCAGTTTATTTCGTACTATTGTTGTAATTCGCCATAGTGGCGGGATATTAATATGGTTAATTTAAGTGAACGACAGTCTGTGACAGTTGCCTGTGGTTCACAGTCAATAAATGCTTGTAATGTTCACCAGAAATTAGTGCGCTGATACCTGGAACATTGGTGGTTTCTGACCCGAGGCGGTTACATGTACTAACGAATGCAGCCTACGGAAGGTACCAGTCCACCTGAAAAAGGCTTCTTATTTCGTAGTTTGCCTATGGGCTTTCAACTGAATATTCCAAAACTGCCTGTCTGTGGCGATTGAATGTGACTTAAAATTAAATACTCCCCATCCTATGCTATTTTCAGCTGACAAAAGCAATTGTATTTGTAAAATTATGTGCCAAACTGTGATCTGGGCCATTTAGTGAGCATATTCAGATTAAAATTGTACGCATCTTCCGCTCGAAATGTGTGTTGTTGTTTGGGGCGCCATTTTAACAGTCTGAAACAGAGGTTTGTGGCTCGAAAACAAAACACTCAGTACCAGTACAGACTATGATCAGTGTGGGCAGGTATACATGTAGACTTGATTCACACATTATTTGTTGGTGCAAACTCCGCACGTCACATAGCTTTCTGGCGCCTTTAGTCCAGCGGCCATGACGGAATAAGTGCAGAAATTGACCACCACATGCTAACTTTCACACATTATTTATAAATGCTTAGCTGTATGCCAATTTGATTTGTGTAGCTACTAAAGTTTCTTGACATATAATGTAACAGGTGTATACAGCAAACAGCCTCTGTGAATATATGAAGAGGATATCTGAGAAAAAAAATTGCGGAAGTGCTCGCTCGGCCAAGAATTGCTAAAAAATTCTAAAATCTTGGTGGACTAGTACCGAAACGGCCGAGGACTATTGTACGACCGGTAAACACATAGAAAAGGACAAATGACACTTCGGATTCTGATAGTGACGAGAACAGAACGAACTCTAATGAAGTGCAAGATAGCTAGATATAGAGGTGTAATCCGGTAGTAAAAGGGATTGTTTTAATAATGTCAGACCTCCAAGAGGCTTGATATTACATGCTTATCGGTGTAAAACTATACAGCAATAAATGCTTACCTCGCAGGAAAGTTATACTTACGTGGAGTGCTCAATGCACATGGCACAAAGGAGGTGGGTGTTATAAGTACCGGTCCGTTCGATGTCTAGTGCATAAAAGAGGCAGATACTAGAGCACATGGACTTCTGATGTAAACAAACAACTCGCGCGGAAAAGCTGGTTCCTTGGTGTGTTATATAACTGTGTTATATCATTAGGTCAGAACCGGGAACCAAGTGATAAAGTACGTAAAGGTTAAAAGCGAAAAGTAACATTACAACACTATTTTCGTCCCGGGTCGTTTCGCCCTTAAACCCATTCACACCCCGGTCGTTTCGCACATAATCCCGTTCGTCCCGGGTCGTTTTGCCCCAGTAAATAAATGTATATAATTACATGTACTTATAGATGCGCTGAATATTGTAACGGGATACTAATACTTCATGAGTGAGTGAGTGAGGGAGGGAGCGAGCGAGCGAGCGAGCGAGCGTGCGCGTGCGTGCGTGCGTGCGTGCGTGCGTGTGTGTGTGTGTGTGTGTGTGTGTGTGTGTGTGTGTGTGATGCTTTTCGGGTTCATCTATCTCTTTAGTTTGACACCACGGGTCGTTGCACAACTCCATGCAACAATCTCTTTAACTCTGTTATGTTTCGATGGATTTCTTTGTTTCATTAGGACTACTCTGTGAAAATGTGTACGGTTGGGTATCATACTTTATGTACAACTGCATACAGCAATCTTGTTTATCGTGGGCTTACATTGTGTCTGGTTTGGAGTAGTTCCACTATGATGGTACTCTGATATGCTGTCCGGGTTTGGTACAACTTCACACAACAGTCTGTTGAACTGAACATAAGCTGCCAGGGTGTTCGGTTTAAAGTGTTTCCTCAGTAAACATGGGGCCGTTTCACTAAACTTCGTACGACTAAAATATTCGTAAGTGCAAAATTATGATGGTATTTAAATTCCACATTAACAATTTGTGCTTGTAAACACTTATGCAGCCTATGCTCAATACATGTAAATCCATCAATTTAAATTTTCACAGACGATCCTAAATTTGCACATTGGAACATTTTAGTCGTACGAAGTTTAGTGAAACGATCACCAGATTATCGCACTCCATATCACGTTCGCATGCTTTGCTATGATGAACATACACTTTCATTTGTTTTATATGACCCGTTTCACTAAACTTCGTACAAATAAAATGTTCGTAAGTGCAAATTGAGGATCGTCTGGAAATTTAAATTGATGGATTATCATTTATTGAGCATAGGCTGCCTATGCTCAATAAATGTAAATCCAATAATTGTTAATGTGAAATTTACAGACTATCATAATTGTGCACTTACGAACATTTAGTCGTACGAAGCTTGATGAAACAGGCCACAGGATCGGAAAATTTGAGGTACATATCAGGTACTGTTTGAAAAAATGTATTATATATCAAACCAGGTTTAATGCATACAAACATTGTTGGATAAGGAATAAAGATAAAAGAAGTCTGAACTCTCAATAATAATGTTTTATCGCATTTTGCACACGGACGTTATAGTTGTATACGCAATACACGACCATGTTCTGATTTATGGCTGCAATTGGGGAAATGGGGATTATGTGTTACGTGACCAGTGTGGCCCCAGATAAACCGTCGCATCCGCGCAGTCTGATTAGGCCATACAAAGTTTGCCATTCAGTCAGTAAATCACCTCTCCTGCTTCTAACAAACAGTGTTTGTCCATACCAGACTGCGGGAATGAGCTAGAAGATCAGGATATAGAGTGACCAGTAGCCCTATTTCACCAACATTTCAAAGTATACTTATCTAGCAAAGTATACTTTGAGGGAGAAATTTACAATTTAATGATACATTTATTAATTTGTATTTACTGAATGTATTACATTATCACAGTAATAAATTCAGTATAATAATTATTCATACTTTTAATCATCAAATATATGCAGTGGTTAGTTATATATGAAATAATGCATTTTGGGAAAATAAATGATTACTCCCTAGTATACTTTGCAATTGTGATGAAATCGGCTACAGAAATGCGATAAGTCCGATTTCTCTAACTAGGGCCGCATTTGTCGGGTTCATACCAACGTGCTGTCTAAACATGTAAGACATTCCATTGACATCGTAAGACAACATATATATCATTAGAAAACAAAATCAAAATTAACCTACATGTAATAATCAAAATATATAGGCGAAGTTCCAAGAATTTGCTTAATCTATTGAGAACAGGGATTTAGCCTACTGAGTTTATATCGCTGATGTCATATTTCTCTGGCAATCCCCCCGGGAACAACCTTATACAAACACAACACTCACTTATATTTAGCATTTAATCAAGCAAAATACTAGTACATCAGTGCATAGTATGTTATACAAGTATGCGACGCCACATTTGAGAAACACTCATTTCTTAAGTGACTATAAACACATACAATCCAATAACCTGTCCTAAATAACTACATAATTAAATTAATTCCTACCATATTACCATTGCGACAAAAATACGCGTCGCTCTAGTGTCGGTCAACACTTGAATGACAATATTCAGCCAGTGATCACACCTAGTGACAACGCTAGGCGCGAAAACGCGCACGACTGAACACGCGCAAGCGCGTTACTATCAATAAATATTCTTAACATTGTATCAGGTTGTCCCGCCGACCGCCAGAGAAAAATAATTTGGTTCTAATTCACTACGTTCAAACGACATAAATTTTATATTTCGACTGGGGAACATTTATTGCTGTATATGCAATAGATAATCACATTATTCAGGCTTGGATATAATTGTGACCTGAGTCAATAGGTATGTATATGCTAAGGAGCCCCGCAGGGGACATGGAATATTTTTTATTAATTCGTTCCCACGAAATAACATTCGTTCCCTCAATTTAACAATTCATTCCCTCGAATTAACAATTCGTTCCCACGATATAACAATTCGCTCCCACGAATTAACAATTCGTTCCCGTAGGAATATTGTTATTCGAAGGGAACGATTGATGTAGAAAATGTGAACGAATTGTTAATTCGTGGGAACAAATTGTTAATTCGAACGAATTGTTATTTCGTGGGAACATATTAATAACAAAAATAATCCTGTGTCCACTGCGGGGCTCCATATATGCCTGCTTTACAGTGGAACATCTCAAAACGGGACACCCTGGGGACCTCCCAGGGTATGCAGTTTAGTAAGGTTTCACTGTATATGAAATAATGTTTATTCCATATGGTTTCACAATGTAATAACACGGTGTATTAGAAATCATAAAACACTAGTGTGATAAATATACAAATTATACATCTACAGAAAAAAACATGCCGGGTCGTCGTTACAGCTTCAACATACTGTGATGTGCTTAAGTCAAACTAGTATTTAATAGATATTTATGAAACGAGTTGACTGATTTCATAGAAACTCGGCCAAGCCTCGTTTCTTATGGAATCAGTAAACTCGTTTTATATGATATTAAATCATCACTCATGTAAGATCCTCTATTTCTGTCTGTTTGACATATGATGACGAGGTAAGCGGCGGCGCCGTTCTAACCAGGTTCAAACATGCTAGTGGAATGTGTTGTTCTGCTTCGAATATGTCTTTAAATAATTTGTTCATAAGTGAGTACATGTACGACGATATACACGAGTTTATGCCGTCAACACAGTGCGTATGTGCCGTGATACACGGTGCCGTGAAGCATTTTTATATCATGTCAATACGACCTAATCACTGCGTATGAATATGTGCGGTGGCTGGGGTTATATTGTTTTTGCATTTTAAAGCCATTTGTAGGTGTTTACGGGATAAATAAAATAGTAGGTTAGTGCCGTGAATGGGGAAAATATCTGGCGCGGCACGGAAGCGGGATGTGCTCGGCAGAGCCTCGCCCATCCCGTTTCCTAAGTCTTGCCAGATATTTTTTTTTCCCATTCACGGCAGTAACATATAATTCTCTATATATATACATCAGCACTGTCAGTATTAGACCGCGACTGTCATTAATAAACAGTGTGGGTGTGTCTATATCAAAACACATAATTCATAACAAAAGACAACACAAAGATATTGCATTAAATACATTAAACATGAATAAATATACAATATTCACAGGTAAAGTTTTCATGCGGACTTGAACTCACGATGATCGTCTCATTCGCAATATATGTACACGATAGGTGACGGAGGAATTTACTGTTATTTGCTTATTTAAAACTACTTGAACAATCTGTAGTTGTGTGTGAATATCACTGGTAATAACGGTAACTAGTATAGTTTACTGTTCTTTGGAAATTAATTGTTCCAGCAAAGTCCCCTTATCACAATATATACACATGTGTAATTTCCAATAACCTCCGAAGGGAAGCACATTTAATACACATTGTTTTAAGTCACTATTTTTATTAAATTTTCGACCACATGGTCTTTATCAAAATAGTATTAAAATGTATCGGCAGTCCTATGTGACGTCCATAGTGTAGCAGTAAACCGGATGAACAATGTATATACATGTGTACTGGGCATGACGCGAAACTCCACATATTGGATAGCCTCTCATTTAATACGTATCACATGAAACTCCACATATTGGATAGCCTCTCGTTTAATACGTATCATATGAAACTCCACATATTGGATAGCCTCTCGTTTAATACGTATCATATGAAACTCCACATATTGGATAGCCTCTCGTTTAATACGTATCATATGAAACTCCACGTATGAGCGTCGTTATATTGCCTCTCGTTTAATACGTATCATATGAAACTCCACTATTGGATAGCCTGCTTTAATACGTATCATATGAAACTCACGTATTGGATAGCCTGTCGTTTAATACGTATCATATGAAACTCCACATATTCGATAGCCTCTCGTTTAATACGTATCATATGAAACTCCACATATTGGATAGCCTCTCGTTTAATACATATCATATGAAACTCCACATATTGGATAGCCTCTCGTTTAATACATATCATATGAAATCATCTATAGTAGATAGTAGATCCTCTATTTTTGAATATTTCCAGATTGATATACTGAATAAGTACTGCACGAACGGAAGTACGGTTTGCATGCCGGGTAATTAACAAGCCATTCGCGTCACAACAGTTTCAAATTGAGTAACAAGAACGGATGCGGATGCACAGACTGATCTGGATCTACACTGGTCACAAACCACATGAGCCACCTTTCCACATATGTGTCCGTCACTGCAGAAATGGGGCTTATTATGGGGTTTGCGAACAGTGCAGATCCAGATCAGCCTGTGCATCCGCACAGTCTGATCAGGATCTGCACTGTTCGTCATTCTATCAATGAAACACGCGTCATGCTTCTAACAAGCAATATAGAAGGCTATCGGATGACATGCGTGTGTTATTTGATCAGGAGCCACACTGATCATACAGTGACGGCTACATATAATGCTGAACAATCGTATATGATCAGAAGCCACTGATTACACACCGCATGAGCCTCATTTCCCCAGTGACGGCTACATATAATGCTGAACAATCGTATATGATCAGGAGCCACACTGATTACACACCGCATGAGCCTCATTTCCCCAGTGACGGCTACATATAATGCTGAACAATCGTATATGATCAGGAGCCACACTGATTACACACCGCATGAGCCTCATTTCCCCAGTGACGGCTACATATAATGCTGAACAATCGTATATGATCAGGAGCCACACTGATTACACACCGCATGAGCCCCATTTCCCCAGTGACAGCTACATATAATGCTGAACAATCGTATATGATCAGGAGCCACACTGATTACACACCGCATGAGCCCCATTTCCCCAGTGACGGCTACATATAATGCTGAACAATCGTATATGATCAGGAGCCACACTGATTACACACCATGAGCCCCATTTCCCCAGTGACGGCTACATATAATGCTGAACAATCGTATATGATCAGGAGCCACACTGATTACACACCGCATGAGCCCCATTTCCCCAGTGACGGCTACATATAATGCTGAACAATCGTATATGATCAGGAGCCACTGATTACACACGCTGAGCACACATGACGCTACTATAATGATGAACCCCATCTATGATCAGAGCCACTGATTACACACCGCATAGCCCCATTTCCCCCGTGACAGTATATAATGCTGAACAATCGTATATGATCAGGAGCCACACTGATTACACACCGCATGAGCCCCATTTCCCCAGTGACGGCTACATATAATGCTGAACAATCGATATGATCAGACCACAGATTACACACCATGAGCCACACTGACGGTTCTACATATGCTGAACAATCGATCTGATCAGGAGCCACATGATTACAGCATGAGCCGCATTTCAGTGACGGTACATGCTGAACAATCGTATGATCAGGAGCCACATGTTACACCACCATGAGCCCATTTCCCCAGTGCGGCTACATATAAGCGAAAAATCGTATGTCAGGAGCCACACTGATTTACACCGCATGAGCCTCATTTCCCCCGTGACGGCTACATATAATGCTGAACAATCGTATATGATCAGGAGCCACACTGATTACACACCGCATGAGCCCCATTTCCCCAGTGACGGCTACATATAATGCTGAACAATCGTATATGATCAGGAGCCACACTGATTACACACCGCATGAGCCCCATTTCCCCAGTGACGGCTACATATAATGCTGAACAATCGTATATGATCAGGAGCCACACTGATTACACACCGCATGAGCCTCATTTCCCCAGTGACGGCTACATATAATGCTGAACAATCGTATATGATCAGGAGCCACACTGATTACACACCGCATGAGCCCCATTTCCCAGTGACGGCTACATATAAGTTGAACAATGATATATGATCAGGAGCCCCATGATTACACACCGCATGGAGCCCCATTTCCCAGCGACGGCTACATATAATGCTGAACAATCGTATATGATCAGGAGCCACACTGATCACAAACCACATGAGCCCCATTTCCCCAGCGACGGCTACATATAATGCTGAACAATCGTATATGGGTCCATAGCTGTGAAAATAGACCATCCGACTTGTGCTATTATAGAGCCCCAAATCAGCCTGTGCATCCACGCAGTGTGATCAGGGTCGACGCATAGCAGCCCTTCAATGAACATTTCTGTTCTCAGATACTCGAGCATATGTTATTTCAATGGCATGTCTAACTGTAACCCTAATTATAACGGTAACCCTAACGCTAAACTTTAACCCTAATTAACTCACACCTAACTTTAACCGTCACTTTAACCGTAACCAAAACCGTAGCCCTGACTGTAACCCTAACCCTAAACCATAACCCTAATTAAAATTCTAATTCTTAAACCTAAACACTAACCCTAACCCATTCCTGCCTTGCCATGTACGGACAGAGCATGCATATATAGAGAATAGTAGGTTAGTGCCGTGAATGGGAAAACATATCTGGCAAGGCTCAGGAAACGGGATGGGCGAGGCTCTGCCGAGCACATCCCGCTTCCGTGCCGCGCCAGATATTTTTCCCATTCACGGCACTAACCTACTATTCTATTTATCTATTCTACTATTCTATTTATCCCGTCAACACGTACAAATAGATTTAAAATGCAATACAAAATAACCCCAGCCACAGCACATATTCATACGCAGTGATTAGGTTGTATTGATAGGATATCAAAAATGTTTCACGGCACCGTGTTTCACGGCACATACGCTCTGTGTTGACGGGATAAATATCGAGTGAGTAACACGTGGCTGTGACTGGAGGAATGGGGCTGATGGGTTTTTCGTCCAGTGTAGATCCAAATTAGCCTGTGTATCCGCACAGTCTGATCAGGATCTGCACTGTTCCCTATCCCATCTATCAAACACCCATCATACTTCTTACAAGAACTATAGACCATATTCAGGCTGCAACAGTTTTCTATCTGATCAGTAGCTTCACTGGTCACACATCACATAAGCCCCATTTCTCTAGGCACATCTTCAATGTAGTCCATATTAGTATAAGCTCATACAAGTCCGATAATCCATGATTGGAAGGTGTTTGAGTGTACTACGATTGTCTCCCTTACAGTATGATACGATCTGATAGTTCTCACACAGGTATTACAGTGAAACCTCTCTAAACCGGCCACCCTGGTAGGTTGTCCGGCTTAGACAGGTTTCACTGTAAATCAGACATTTGATCATTCTGAGCCATAGTTGTGTGCTGTGCGATCATGAACAGACATTATCATCACAGCTGTTTTCTTGGTGTCCGCTATAGAGAGATTTCACTGTACATGCACTAGGTCGCAGATAAGCCCAGCACGTTATGAATACGATAATAAAAACAACAACAACAACAACAACAACAACAACAATAATTGTCTACATAGATTTTTATCGCATATCCATCAACACAATTGTACATGTGCATACTAATGAGTTGCTTGAACTATATAGAAGCTTTTGTAACAAGTAATGTTTATAATACTGAAAACGATACTTTTTGCGTAATAGAGGAGCTATTAATTTATTTTATTTAACTTTATTCAACTCTTATATTATTATGTATAATTGCAACTTATTGCATTAGGTGACATAGCAAATATCATTTAGCAACACATATTTTCGCAAATTCGTGTTTCGTGTTTCGCAAACTGGTTCAAAAACAGTAGAAATGTTTTTAACCAAATTATCTTTATCAAGTCTGTGAGTATAGAGTGGAATAAAACACGACACACATTTTGGATTTTGATTGAATTTTGGCATTTGATTGGAATTTGATTGAATTTTGGAATTTGATGGAATTTTGGATGGTACGCGGCGGTGGCTGGATAAATGGGGCTTATGGGTTTTGCGACCAGTGTAGATCCAGATCAGTCTGTGCATCCGCACAGTCTGATCAGGATCTACACTGTTCGCCATTCCATCAAGGAAACGCCCGGCATGGACCTAACAAGTACTATAGATCGTTATCAGGCTATTTCATATTAAGCACCACTGGTCACAAATACAGTGACAAATATTTCACAATATCTCCAGTCACAGCCACGTATATGTCATAACAAGACAACAAGATAATATGTGGCTGTGACTGGAGAAATGGGGCTTCTGGGTTTTGTGGCCAGTGCAGCTCCTGATCAAATTGTCACTCCTGATAACGATCTACATAGCTTGTTAGAAGCATGGCGGATGTTTCATTGATCGAATGGCGGACAGTGTAGATCAAGATCTGATTGTGCAGCTGCACAGGCTGATTTGGATCTACACTGGTCCAACATCCCATAGGCCCCATTTCTCCAGTCACAGCCACATAGTATTGACATCATTGACATAGTTCGTCACCAGCTTTCAGAGAGAAAAAACATCGAGCGATCCGTACTGACAGACACTGTTGGAACGGCTCGCTCGTTTTGGAAAAAATATCTGGCCAGGCTTTGGAAACGGGACAGGCGAGGCTCTGCCGAGCACATCCCGTTTCCGTGCCGCGCCAGATATGTGTTCCCATTCACGGCACTAACCTACTATTCTATTTATCCCGTGAACACCTACAAATGGCTGTAAAATGCAAAAATAGTATTGATCGGATATCTAGGTAGATTCGGTATGTATCTGATTAAATCTCCGATATATGTGTTGACGGGATAAATAGAATAGTAGGTTAGTGCCGTGAATGGGAAAACATATCTGGCGCGGCACGGCAGAGCCTCGCCCATCCCGTTTCCTGAGCCTTGCCAGATATTTTTACCCATTCACGGCGCTAACCTACCATTCTCTATTTCTCATGTCATAGCCACAAAAGATTTTCCTATGGGAATTTAAGATGGGGGCTAAAAATATTTTTTTTTTAAATATATTTGTCAACGAATTTCAAAATCTAACTTTTGTTTTCTTAAAGGTACATACCCGCGCAGTAGGCACAAAATGTTCTGTATTGGAATTAAATAAGTGTATAATTATGTCACTATTCCACCAGTTCTAAAAATTACGAGTGCCCGCTATACAAATATAATCATTTATTAATTATCAATTTACTGTTAGCGACGCGCGGCGGTAACAGTCTATTTTGATAATGTGCGGGGACGACGACTTTCACATCACGGCTTGCGGTGCTCATACGCAGTATACTACGCGCGCCAGTAGGCTTCCCAATATGTAAACAAGAATATCAACATGTCGAAACGTCCAGGACAGAAATTGTATGAAACGGCGTCGGAAAAAAAACCAAAAAAAGGCGAAATGTCTGAGGGACAAGCAGTACAGAGAGAGAGTGGTTAATATTGGCGACCAGATCACCAAATGGAAAGAGTTACGTGGAGATTTATATTTGGACTCGAACAGAGATTTTTCTTCTCAACTTCCGATACTTCACTGCACATGTCAAAGATGTGATATGATTGACCGTGTCACGTGACGAGTATTGGTAAAAATAGCACGAGGTCGGAAAATACCCTTTCTGGTCGCGGCATATAAAATGCGATTTAACACCAATTAACACGCGCAGTAATTAAAAATAACTCGTTAGTGGGTAGACAAATGGCTCATATAAGGCATGACAGAAAATGAAAAATAGTAGTACAGTGTAACCTGCTGCGTGGGCATGTACCTTTAATTACATCATTACACTAGGTTTCGGAGTCAATTTCCAAACATTTTCGTTTTTTGCTCCTTCAGGATAAAAAAACGGATTTTTTTGGAAAATGACTCCCCCACGTTAAATTCCCATAGGAAAATCCACAGTTGTCATAATAAGAATTAACATCATAATATATATGTCCTACTCGTTGGTTACGTCGCATATTCTGTAACTAGATGGCCGCGGCCTGCATGTCGCGCCTTGTGACGAGGCACGGACACTAAAGATATAGTATAACGAAAACAACTTTAACCGGAAAAAAAACTTTAACCAAAAACTTTATTTAAACCGGACACACGTACGTACGTACGTACGTCAAAGTGCCGACTATATCGCGCTTTCCGCAAGCGGGTGCGAAAAAAACTTTAACCAAAAACTTCAAAGTAATTTGACCTTGATATTGGGCACAGGGGCCGCACGGGAGGGGGGTAGAATGAAAATATAGATAATGATAAACACCCATGTGAAGTTTCAAGGTAATGGGCAAAGCAGTTGCAGAGATATAGTATAACGAAAAACTTTAAGCAAAAAACTTAAGAAAAAAACTTAAGCAAAAACTTTAACCAAAAAACTTAACCAAAAACTTTAACCAAAAAACTTAACCAAAAACTTCAAAGTAATTTGACCTTGACATTGGGCACAGGGGCCGCACGGAAGGGGGGTGGTAGGTTTAAGAATGAATATAGATGATGATAAACACCCATGTGAAGTTTCAAGGTAATGGGCAAAGCAGTTGCAGAGATATAATATAACGAAAAACTTTTAACCAAAAAACTTAACCAAAAAACTTAACCAAAAACTTTAACCAAAAAACTTAACCAAAAAACTTAACCAAAAACTTTAACCAAAAAACTTAATCAAAAACTTCAAAGTAATTTGACCTTGACATTGAGCACAGGGGCCGCACGGAAGGGGGTAGAATGAAAATATAGATGATGATAAACACCCATGTGAAGTTTCAAGGTAATGGGCAAAGAAGTTGCAGAGATATAGTATAACGAAAAACTTTAACCAAAAAACTTAACCAAAACCTTATCCAAAAACTTTAACCAAAAAACTTAACCAAAAAACTTAACCAAAAAACTTAACCAAAAACTTTAAACCAAAGAACTTAACCAAAAACTTCAAAGTAATTTGACCTTGACATTGGGCACAGGGGCCGCACAGGAGGGGGTAGAATGAAAATATAGATGATGATAAACACCCATATGAATTTGCAAGGTAATGGGCAAAGCAGTTGCAGAGATGTAGTATAACGAAAAACTTTAACCAAAAAACTTAAGCAAAAACTTTAACCAAAAAAGTTAACCAAAAACTTCAAAGTAATTTGACCTTGATTTACATTTTAAAGTCCGCCGCATTCTTGAATTTGCTGTTGATACTGACCAATCAGAGGCCACGATTAGGGGTCAAATGTGAAACATTGAAGGCAAAAATGGCGCTTCATGTATATTATGCTGCTTTATATATAAACATCATTTATTCAACTCCTTATTACGCTCTATGGAACATTGATTGCGGTATAAAAACTAAATATATTCGCAAGGCGAGAAAAATGTACACCGCCATGAGACACGAACCCGGGACGTTTGATTTACCATCGCTCTCACCGACTGAACTAATACACACCTTCACCACACAGTCAGTTACGTACCGTGACACGACGTATCGTTATGTACGGAGTTTACATACAGTGAAACCTCTCTTAGCCATCTCGTATTTATTTATGATTGTCTTGGTCATGTACATGTATCTCATGTGATACACATCATGTTCGTGATCGCACAACTATGGCTCAAAATTATCAAAACGCCTGATTGACAATGAAACCTCTCTAAGCCGGACACCCTGGGGACCTCCCAGGGTGTTCGGTTTAGAGAGGTTTCACTGTAGTATAGCGGCGCACGTGAAGCAACAAATGTAGCTGTGCGTGCAGAATGCACTTACTGTCAATGATTGATGGAATCCATATTCAATCGCTCGTTCGCTATCTTTATTTGGTGCGTTTGCATTGAAAGGCTCTGTAACTGGTGGCGATATCTCCGGATCCGGTAGTTATATTTTATCGCCAGACGGCAGTAAATGGCGTGCCGGACAATATCACATCGGTGATCGCATACTACACTGGCGCCTACGCTAATAATGCCAGTAATTATACATTTCTGTATTTCAAAATACTTCGAATCAAGCAGCTTGATTGTCTGAGCCTGAGTTGTGCTACAGCTCAGGTTCAGACAATCAAATTGCTTGATTAAGAGTTGGATAGCCAATACAAAATGGTTTAAACAGGTTTAGAAAACAAGCTTTAACGGTTATGTGAACTTTCATAGACAATGTAAAGCAAACCGGCTAAGGTGGAATAAAGTAACATTGTTTAGATATTTCGAGTAATAAATTATAAATGCTTCTAGGAAATAATGTCGTAAAAGCGTTGGATAATCTGCGCAAGATTAACGCAGGCGGTTATGTGTTCTGTGTGGGATATGAATATGTCTAGTCCCGCCGGCCAACATGATATCGTCTGAGACTGATTCATGGGAACGAAAACGAATAGAATTTGACATGGTTGGCATGCCTCAACGTTTAACCGATGACTTAGACTCGATTCGATTCGGCTTATATTTAAGGGTGGGAATTGGCTCGAACGCCTTCCATACTCTGTTAATTATCGTATCAATTGTATATACGTCATTGCGTACCTGCTAATGATACCCCGATTCACTCAAGATGGGTAAACAGCGGCCCCGCTAGAACGGCAAACATTGCAATTTCTGCCCAAAGACCGTATCTTTAGGAAATTATTTATAGCACAACAAATAATCCTAATGACGATATTAAAGGTACATGCCCACTCAGTGGACACGAACTGTTCTTTATATCAGATACACCATTTGAGACATATTCCGGCTAAATAATCATTCATTCACCATTACACCACGTATTGTTTGTCATTATTGTACATTTTATATCAGACGTAATGCATGGGTATGATCGGAGTTCTTCAGTAATCATTTAGTGCGTACACGTATCCTACCATTGCTTATGGGGGCTAACTATATACAGGGATTCCGCTGGCGATCGCCACATTCGCAATTGGCGATACAAATAAACAATTGGCGATAAAAACTTACAATTTTAGAAAGAAAAAAAAAATATATATATTTTATTTTTTTAAATTATTTTTGAAGTGCCGATTTTTTCCCCAGCGGAATCCCTGTATATATGCATTTATTGCATAAAATGGCCTTTGCAGTGAAATGAATAAATAACACAGTAGTGTAATTCCATCAACTATTGATTTTATTGCGAAAAATGTATTTCTATGGATAGTTAACATTGGACAAAAATGAGCTGAAGAAGAAAAAAAGGAAAGTGAATACGCGGTTATCTCCCCTGACCTCAACATTATTATAATCCGTCAATCAAATGAGGCAATATCACTTAACCCTTTCACCCCTAAGCAACTGAATGGGCTGCGATATGTTAATTTTGCAACCAATCCAATCATCTCAAAATGATTTTCAGACTATTCCATTTATAATAAGGGGGTATTTGTTGTCCTCAAATATATGAAAATTACTTTCAAACAGTGCAGATCCTGATGAGACGGCTCGTTACGAGCCGGCTCATCTGGATCTGCACTGTTTGCATAAACCGCTATAGCGGCCTTTCGGGTTCAAAGGGTTAATGTATATATATATATATTCTTTATTTCCCCCATGATTGGAGATTTGTGACATGGAATTGCATTTAACAATTATTGTAACAGTTTTAACAAATACACAAATATATACATGTACATACATTCACTTAATGCTACACACCACAACTAATTTGACAAAATTAATAAACAGATGTGTTCATGTTCGGGAAATATACTGCAGCCACAAGTATTGTATACTCACAAATACAACTCTTTGGCGATCGTCTACGCGATTGAATTCAACAGCTGTATCAATGTCTGTAAATGCATCAACACTTAATAGAGTAGTGACTAGATCTTCCTTGGTAAGTGACCATAGGCGCATGGAAATAGCATCACCATAAGCTTGCCGTATAGCATGCATTAACCTACATCTACTATGCAATGTAGATGGACCGTCCAAAATACAATGTTCTATCAAGTTTGCCATCAGAGAACCACATTTGAGACACGTTTCATTAAATCTCGTGAGGTTGGTAATCAATTGATAGGTCGGAAAATCTGTTTAATGGCGACGCGCTAACGGAGCCATTAAATATGTTTTCCGACCTATTATTTTCTGATATACGCCGCAAATTTCAAAATTACAATGACGTTAACCTATTTCTAATGCACTTCTTTACTACTGGCGTAGGAATACATATTGAAATAATTTACGACCGTTCATTAGCAATGATCTACCTGTAATGTCTGTCTACTGTCTGTTGCACGTTTTGCTGCCGACGAACTTTTGGCTATTAAATACATCAAATCTAAATCAAAGGGGGGGGGGCGGGGTGGGCTAAAAATATTTCTTAAAAATAATTGTCAAGCTATCTAGCCTGTAGCCTATTTCACGAACCTCCGTTAGTCGACTAAACTGTTAGCAGACTAAACTAAGTTTAGTCGACTAACCATAGTCTGCTAAACTTTTTGACATGTTTGCACTTCACGAAGTAAGCCACGTTCAAAACAACCGTGGGCGCCGCCATCTTGGAATTCCGTCGTCTGCTATTTTGCTTAGTAGACTAACCGAAAGTTTAGCCGACTAACGAGGAGGCTAAGCAAAGTAGACTTTGCTTAGTCGACTAACGTGTTCGTGAAATGCGTTTTTTCGCGTTAGTCGACTAACGGCCTGAAGTTTAGCCGACTAACCGAGTTTAGTCGACTAACGGAGGTTCGTGAAATAGGCTACTGTAGGTTTCAGTGTCAATGTACAAACAGTTCGTTTTTCGACCCTCCAGGACACTCACCACCTCAATTTGTCCCATTACATATTAAATTGCTTTTTCGGAATAAAATCAATATTTGATGGAATTTAATTAAAAAAAAAATTTGCGGAGGGTGACTTTTTTATTGATGAAAAGGTACTAACATTTCAATATTTTTAAATTGAATGTGTTTAATAGCCAACAGTTTGTCGGCAGCAAAACGTGGAACAGTAGTACCTATTAAATGTAACGTCACTCCGTTGTCATCATCAAAGAGGCAGACTTGATATTTTCTGCAAATGACGTCTAAAGATGAAAAGATCGTCCACTGTCAACGTCATTTACGGAAAATACAGTCGAACCTCCCCGAAAGGCCACCTCTCTACAACAACACCCTCTCTGTAACAGCCACCTCTCTACAACAACACCCTCTCTGTAACAGCCGCTATGTTATATCACAAATGGATGATTTCCTCTATATCTAACCCTTAGACTGATTAACACGAACATTGTCGTCTCATGTTGCTTTTGCAATGCTGTCAAAGCATGTATTTGATGTGAATTATCGAAGAAAATAAATAAACAGCCGACCACAACATTTAATTCAGCATTAACCTCCCTACGACAGTCACCTCTCTACAACAGCCAGTTTTGCGTCTTCCCATGGGTGGCTGTTGTATAGAGGTAGCATTGTATCGTACATTTTGTACATAGTGCTTATGAGATATTCTTAGGTACAAAATCACATGGCGTTTCACAAATGTTTTATCACCAGGTGCGAAAGGCGATCCCGGTATGCAGGGTGTCCCCGGGGCACAGGGAGTAGTTTCGGGACCAGCAGGGGCTAAGGGGGACACTGGGAATGCCGGACCATTCGGACCGAAAGGGGACAGAGGCGCGGATGGAGCTCCGGGTAATTGACCTTCATCCTGAGGGATCGTAGCTAGTTACTTCCCTTTGCAAATCTATTTATAGAGATCCGGTCCTATGCCGTATTTCAGCGTTTATTTCTTACTGAATAGCACAACAATTGAGTTTTGCGAGCAGAGTAGACCCAGATCAGACTGCACATCTGTGCAGTCTGATCAGAGTCTACATTGATTGCAATAACATTAAATAAGTGTGAAAATATGATCTGGCAAATAATGTAGTTGCGGATGAGATTGAGCAGATATGTATGATGATCTGGATCAACACTAGTGGAAATAACAACTTGCTCCGTGTCATAACAGATCATGCTGCATTCGCCCTTTTACAAGCAATAAGGCACTAAACTACACAATTGTACCGGAGTTCTATAAATACATTCAACGGGGGATAACTAGCTACGATCCCTCATTTGCCACATCATCTGGGATTACCTTCCTTGTCGTATCGTTGTATTTCGCCAATAAGGATTTCGCAAATGTGTCATATTTTTCGGTAGATGATGTCGAAACTTGACAAAACATCTTCAGAGCTTATGCGGAATTCAATTCTACATGAGCTACGAGATTTATGTCAACTTACGACATTATTTACTGAGAACAGTGAAACCTCTCTAAACCGGACAACAAGAAATATAATTATGTGATCATAATTTTGATGGGTTTAGTCATTTAACTCGGGTGATAATGCCTGTTCGTGATCGCATAGCACACAACTATGGCTCGGAATATTCAAATGCCTGATTTACAGTGAAACATCGCTAAACCGGACACCCTGGGGACCTCCCATGGTGTCCGGTTTAGCGAGGTTTCACCGTATTTTCAAAATCAATATCGGCGAAAAACGGCAATACGACATGAGAGTTATTAGACCTAGTACTACCAGAAATGGTTCAAAGTTTGTCTTTCGAAACGAACCATAATTATGCGGTTTATATATTAGGTAGTCCCTGAGAATCTTACACTGATAATTAAGACACACCATGTGATTTTGTACCTTCGGACATCAGCGTAATTTCATTAAATACGTTTACGATATGTTTCATAAATAAAGACGAAAGTTGACACAATTTTTCCTGAGTACATGGCGGAAAAATTTGTGTGATTATTTTCTTTTAACTTTTAACGCCATTTACGGAAAAATATTTGTAAATTTTGTAAACCGTTCTTTCATGAAATTAATTAAGCTGATATCTGAAGGTACAAAATAACAACATAACAATTAACATGGCATGTCTTTTTGATCTACCATGTTTGTAAGAACTTGAACACCCAGATTGGGAACATGCTATTTTATTATATACCTACCCATGAAATACATAGTTATACGATGTAAATAAAAGTCATATGTTCTCATCGAGGAAATAAACATCTTCCGGTGAAAATACGACTACTTCCGCTATCTATATACATAACGCGCACCTGCAGTGCCGGAAATACAAATAGGCTGCAAATACACATTCATTACCGTAATCAGTCTAAAAAACTGCTAAATTTCATGGAGCGGTATATAATAAATAGAATATTCATATTTTTTGTGCAACGAATATGACATATATGTTCATCTCGTGGTGTGAAATGTCAATATTTCACTCGTGCATTACAGTACAACCTCTCTAAACCAGACACACTGGGAGGCCCCCAGGGTGTCCGGTTTAGAGAGGTGCCACTCGACGAACATATCTGTGATAAAACATATTGAGATAGCAATGCACCGTTGATGATGTTGAGTTACACTTGTGAACAAGAGTCTAGTGATGAATAGATGGTGTCCTAATAAACATGGTTACTACATGATTGCCGAGGTTACCATATTGATTAATGAGATGAGCCTTGTGATTTTGTACCTAAGAAGATGTGCGATTTTTCATGAAAACTACAGTCTACACTCGTTTACTCAAAGTCAAGGGGACCGAGCAAAATACTTTGAGCTAGTAAACATTTGAGTTAACGAGTTATTACATAGTTTAACATGAACTTGGGACCAAGAGTTTTACTGAGTTATCAGGAGTTTATCTTAAGAGAGTTTGGTAACGAGTGTAGACTGTATATGCAGAAACTGATATTTTCTTTAAACGATGTCAAAAGTTGATGAAACTAATTGTTGCATGGCAAATGCGGAATGTTTAATAAATGTCTTATAAAGTCATCACATATGATAGATCTTCCATATGATTATTACAGGTACATAACTATATACATCATACATAACTTCACTCTTGTTAATGAAAAAGGTGTTTTATAACCTGGTTATAATCCTGTGTGGCCTGTATGTAAAATATATATCCATGCAAGTGTATTGATTTTAATACCACAGTTGCGTTGACATTTGTTTTGTTTATTCCAATTGATTCATGAGAGAATTGGACTTTTCGCATTTGCGACCAGTGTAGCCCCAAATCAGACTGCACATCTGTGCAGACTGATCAGGGTCTACACTGTTCACCACATGTTGATTGAAGCAGCCTTGGTGGTTCTAGAGCCAGTTTCGGATCTCGGTTTTAATACAGGTGTGCTTCAGCTGATAAATACTGGTAAAAAAGCAATACAACCATATTTGTCATGAGGATTACATGGATAAAATGCAAATACATGAACTGCATTAAGCTGACGTATTCGTGTCATGTAGAGTATTAAAGGTACATGCCCACACAGCAGGTTACACTGTACTACTACTTTTCATTTTCTGCCATGCCTTATATGAGCCATTTGTTTACCCACTAATGAGTTATTTTTAGTTACGGCGCGTGTTAATTGGTGTTAAATCGCATTTTATATGCCGCGACCAGAAAGGGTATTTTCCGACCTCGTGCTATTTTTACCAACACGCGTCACGTGACACGGTCAATCATATCACATCTTTGACATGCGCAGTGAAGTATCGGAAGTTGAGAAGAAAAATCTCTGTTCGAGTCCAAATCTAAATCTCCACGTAACTCTTTCCATTTGGTGATCTGGTCGACAATATTAACCACTCTCTTCTCTCTCTGTACTGCCTGTCACTCGGACATTTCGCCTTTTTTTTGGCCGACGCCTTTTCATACAATTTCCGTCCTGGACGTTTCGACATGTTGATATTCTTGTTTACATATTGGGCAGCCTACTGGCGCACGTAGTATACTGCGCATGCGCACCGCAAGCCGTGATGTGAAAGTCGTCGTCCCCGCACATTATCAAAATAGACTGTTACCGCCGCGCGTCGCTAACAGTAAATTGATAATTAATAAATGATTATATTTGTATAGCGGGCACTCGTAATTTTTAGAACTGGTGGAATAGTGACATAATTATACACTTATTTAATTCCTATAAAGAACATTTTGTGCCTACTGCGTGGGCATGTACCTTTAATGGCTAAAAGTTCGTCGACAGCAAAACGTGGAACAGACAGTAGTTAAAATTTTAACATTTAAATTAAGTATGCTTAACCCTTTCAACCCTAAGGAACTGGAATGGACTGTGATATGCTAATGTTCCGACCAATCCAATGGTCACAAAATGATTTTCAGATTCGTACATTTATGAAAAGGGGGTGTTTTTGTTCTAAGAAATATTAAAATTACTTTCAAAAAGTGCAGATCCTGATGAGACGGCTCGTTACGAGCCGGCTCATCCGGATCTGCACTTTTTGCATAAACCGCTATAGCGGGATTTCGGGTTCAAAGGGTTAAACTCCAGCTATCCTACATGTATATGGCCATGTAGGCAGTGCAACATTCACACATGTTAATAAGTTGCTATGTTCCTTGAGTGGCCGATTTCATCAAAATTGCAAAGTATACTTATCTAGCAAAGCATACTTTGATGGAGTAATCATTTATTATTTCCGAAATGCATTATTTCATATAGAACTAACGACTTCATATATTTAATGATTAAAAGTATGCAGAATTATTTTACTGAATTTATTACATTATCACAGCCAAAATGGCTGTGATACTGTAATAAATTCAGTATAATAAAAATAAATGTATCATTAAATTGAAAATGTCTCCCTCAAAGTAAACTTTGCTAGATATTAAGTATGCTTTGCAATGTTGGTGAAATAGGTTTCAGATCATCGCGCCATTGTTTACCTTAGCTTCTCGACCATGAAATAACAGCAGCTCGTCTCAATGAATCGCTATTGCCACACTTTCGCCTAATATATATTAAATTAGTCATTAAATGTACCAGCGCTATATTTAGAACTCATTTTACGCCTTGTTGTCATCAGTTCATGGAGACTCAAAGCATGTTACCGCCCACACACGCGCTCACTTCGTGTCACACCGCATGATATATTCAAAAAGTCAATATATGAACTATAACTATTACTTATCTCAAGATATCTTGATATCACGGGTAACTATATGCGACTAATCACGTCAACATTGCACTTAATACGTTTATGCTTGGCTACGTGCAATTTCTGATCAGTTTGTGCTTCCGTGCAGCTGAAGATAGAAGTCGTGCAGATTCGTTATTCGGCCTCGAACGAATTGTGTAAATCTGTAGACTAGGCTTCATGAGTTTACTTGCTAATCACTCGTCAACAACACAATCAAACCGTCTTTTCTCGTGGTGGATCTCATATGTGCATGTCTGAAACAAATGGCGCTTATTGAATGTGTTACCAGTGTATCTCCTGATCAAATAGCACACTCCTGTAGCTTCATAATGATCTATATTGCTTGTTGAACGCGTCACGTCTGTTTCATTGATGGAATGGCGAACAGTGTAGATCCTGATCAGACTGCGGATGCACAGGCTGATCTGGATCTACAGTGGTCGAAAAACTCATCAGCCCCATTTATCCAGTTACAGCCACATATATCCTGCTTATCAATAAAACATCGCGTATCTTTCATAAGTTTGAAGCGCAACAGTGAGAGCTCGCTCGCGCTTCTCGTTATCTCCAGAATTGTTTTTCCACCGTTCTGAACTTTGAGCACTCGTGCTCACGGTGGGTTATCTGCGTCATGAGTCTCATCAACCGTACAACATGACATGCATAACAATTATACAATATGCATGTACAGTTGCCATTCAGTACAGCATTATAAGAGACTAATCACTTCCAGTTATCGCAATAACATTTAAAATAACCGACGTACAATTATAAAGTTCACAATCAACTGTATACGGTTTTTAAAACAAGAGAAGGGTATATAAGACATTTGATATTTTACATACGTATTACAATACTTGTTGCGTAATATGGAGTTACATGAATACACACTCCGGACTATATCAGGGCATGGGATCATGTGCTATATTGTTTACACTTGGGTATAGTATATATCGTGCCGTTGACGCACTCTTCATAAGTGTAGCCGTTTCGAAGTTATTTCGAGAAAATAACTTATATTTATGTAAGTTCTCTCGAAATATCTCCGAAACGGCTACAGGTAAGTATTCTCTAAATAACGATATAACGAGATGGGTACAGACAGCTATACAGCCAACGTCATTACTACAGCATACACTGTAGTGTGCAGGGGCGGATCCAGCATTTGGGGAATGGGTGGGGGGTTGTCTAGTTAGTTTAAACAATATTTATTCGACAGTATATGGTACAATACAAGGTATACAATGACAGGGATATGAAAACAAGCATGAAGCTTATATGAATTCGTCTCCCACAAGGTGGATGTAAGACACGAATGTGGTACAAGATAGTTAATTGCACATACAGGCGAATATACATGTTCAAATAGTCTAAGTGGAATAACTTTGTCTTACAATGATGTACTTACATAATGAGATTGACAGTGTTTAAACCTTAGATTTATGACATGATAATGTGTGTGGCTGTGCTTGTCTAGTTGCGAAGGTAACTCTTGAAATCTACTTAGCCTGTTAAAGGTACATGCCCACTCAGTAGGCACAAACTGTTATTTATATCAGAGACATCATCTGAGACATTTTCTGGCAAAATAAACATTCATTCGCCATTACCCCACGTATTGATTGGCATTATTATACATTTTATATCAGACGTCACTATCAGGAGTGATAACCGTGTTTCCTTAAAATGTTAACGGCCATTACTGTTTATACTCCCTATTTATTGTTTGATGTGCAATTACCATACTTTATAATCTGTCGAAAATATTATTTTTTTCAGGTGACACATTTAATTACCGTAGTATAAATTAAAAAATACATGTAGCATGCCTCATTTGTATATGAAAATAGCCTGATACCAACGCGCGTCACTATCAATAAAATAAATATTACTAAATGATTATATCTGTAATGAGGGCATTCGTAATCTTTAGAACTGGTGGAATAGTGACACAAGTTTACACTTATTTAATTCCTATATAGAACATTGTGTGACTACTGAGTCGGCATGTACCTTTGAAGCATGAAATACGTTTTAAACAAGTATTGCAGGGTACTGTCAGAGTCCATTGGGAACACTTATACTTTACTAAAGAGTGAATCGGGAATAATGTATCACGTGCATGATGACGTAGTATCCTACCATTAATACTGGTCCAGTAATCGCTGAGATGTAGGCAACTGTATGTTTAGTTGGTGTGGGCCTAAATAACAGATACACATACCGTACACCACCCAATACCTATCTGGGGCGCGTTTCACTAAACTTCGTACGACTAAAATGTTCGTAAGTGCAAAATTATGATAGTCTGTAAATTTCACATTAACAATGTGTTCTTGAAAACAATTATTGGATTTACATTTATTGAGCATAGGCTGCATATGCAGCCTATGCTCAATAAATGTAAATTAATCAATTGAAATTTCCAGACGATCCTAAATTTGCTCTTATGAACATTTTAGTCGTACGAAGTTTAGTGAAACAGCCCCCTAGTGTATGCTGCCATGTAGTCTTTTGCATTATATTGCTAGATTCTTGTAACGAATGTGTTTTGCCATCTTTAGAGCAGTAGAACAAAACTGCGGTTGGTTACATTTGTATCGACCATTCCTATGGCCGCCATCTTGGATTTCAAAATGGTCGCCCTGTAATGCTACATTCATTATATATACTGAGCAAAGAAAGAAACGTCCCTCCCTGTTTAAGTGAAGATTGCCAGATACCCAAAAGAGGTACAGTAATACATCCCAGCTAAAAATGAAGCTCATTCAATTATGGATAGATACTAGCTCATTAGGTGTTGCTAGCCTGGACGGTTTCCGAGCAATACGTCGCCGTCGATAGGGGTCAAAATGTAAAATCCTGAACGTATGCTTGTAATAATGATTTAAAATGACACATAATCGTTTGCAAATACCGTTTTACATTATTTGTCTTGCGTGACCTCAATTTCTGTGCATATATACTGTAATTCATGAATAAATGACATAACGTAACGTAGACGTGTGGCGTTAGACAAATTCCTCTATCAGCGCTACAGCGGTCGCGAAAATAATGGATGTGGGAATTCTTGACGATTCATTCTGGCTTTACGATCTGCCACTTAAAACGATGACTAATTGGTTATGGTTCCTCTACTTGCAATGACGTCGAGAAGGACCACAAAAGCGGGTAACGCTGGGTGAATGGGTCAATTATTGGGTGCTTTATTTGCCCCGTTCAATAATTTTCTAGTCATATCGTCTCAGAAGTTTATGCATCGGCTATCTATACGCCATCAGAGTTCATGACAATCGACGTTGCCGTAAGTTAACGTGATGTAAGGTTCTCGTCTTCTGTTCGTCATAGCAGATTTAAAAGCACACAGATTGTCATAAACATCATGATACCAGAGTTATGTGACACATCACTGAATGTTCTTTTAAAACGTTCAAAGTCAGTGTTGTTTGTCTTAACCTCCGTCGCAGACGTTAAAGTTCCAATAAACTGACTTTTCTGGTTTTTAGGCAGTCGTCACGCCATGGAAAGGTGTGAAAAATAAAACTTTATTCAATTTTCAATAGTCCGATATCACATAAGAATGGTTTAACGTGAGCTGAAGAAATTTAGTTTCCATGTGTATAGCTCGCACGAGCTAAATGTGTAAATTAGCATCCTGGTTGCTAAGTAACGTTTACACCGCATAATGGAATAAACTGTGCATGCCCGTATGCCCACCGTTCCCTGTGTATCAGATATATGCACATTGCACATATTATACATACATGGGTTAAGTTACATGTAGGCTAGCTTGCTACCTCGTTTCAGTATTAACCCTTCCTACGCTGTTGACGGAAATTGCCGTCTGCTGTTTTTCATTTTTGCTTTAATTCTTAACAAAAAACTGGTTTTGACAGCTCATGAGAATCGTCTCCACTGGAGACGATTCTCATGTGCTGTCAAAACCAGGTTTTTGTCGAGAAATATGGAAAATAAAACATTTCCAGCAGACGACAACATTTAATTCAGCGTAGTAAGGGTTAAATGTGGTTGTGGCAGGAGAAATAGGGCTTAAAATGGCATTTGTGATCAGTGTAGCTCTTGATCAGATTGCATACTCCTCCTGTAGCCGGATAGCGATCCATAATTCTTGTTAGAAGCATGGCGGGTGTTTCGGGTGATGGACTGGCGAACAGTGCAGATCCTGATCAGACTGAGCGGATGCACACTTTGATTTGAATCTACACTAGTCGCAGAAAACATACTTTCCATTTCTACAGGCACAGCCACGTATCATGCCACTATTTACCTGAGACATTTAACGGCTACCGAAGTGCCGTGGTTGGTATAATTACACAGGTGGGTCACCACCATTGATTTTTGCTAGGTAGCTATATCAAGGTGCATGATCATGTGGTTACAACAAGAACAACAATGGCTGAAAGTGTTGAAAGCGCGCCCACTCCAAAGTAAGTATTATTTGATATTTTCCTTAATAGGCAACGGATTTTTATGAAATATGGAGCAGCAAACGCGTCTTCATAAGCTGCATTTTGGTGGTGCCGGGAGTTCGGCACATACTTACGTCGTTTTTGCGAAAAATCGATTTCCGTGTCGGTAAACTGTGATCTATGTAAACTCCGTGACTGAACGGGGGGGGGGGCGTGGTTGCAAACCCCGGAACCCCCCCCCCAAACCCCCCCCCCCCCCCTCCAGATCCGCCCCTGATTTGTCAGATTAACCAGCTATACGGCCGCTGGGAATTAAGGCTAATTGTAGTCAGGGGCGGATCTGGAGGGGGGGGGGGGTTGTGTTACGGGTGGTTCCCCAAATGCTGGATCCGCCCCTGGTAGTATAGGTGAGCAATCTTACACTTGATAAGCTACTACTGTAGTCAGAAATTAAATAAGTGCAGATTTGTCACATCTATGCCCATTTCTTTTATTTAATATTTACGCGGCACTTGATCGACCACCGTACGTCTATGTCGACAGTCAATTGATTGGCCACGAGATTTCACCAAAATTGCAAATCATACTTGTCTAGCAAAGTGTACTTTGAGGGAGTAATCATTTATTTTTCCCGATATGCATTACTTCATATAGAACTAAGAACTGCATATATTTGATGACTAAAAGTATGCATGATTATTATATTGAATTTATTACATTATCACAGCCAAAATGGTTGTGATAATGTAATAAATTCAGTATAATAAAACTTAATAAATTTATCCTGAAATTGAAAATTTCTCCCGCAAAGTGTACTTAGCATTTGGCTGAAGGTATCAGTGAGAAAAGGGGGCTAACTCCAAGAAGGAGTTAGCCCCCTTTTCCCACTAATACCTTCGATTTACGTTAGCTCTTGCACGTACATTGTTATTGCGTAATTGTCATTCAAGTGCGCGCGTATGTGGTAATTGCAGATTGTGAGCAATTCCGCACTCCAACTGACAGGTATAAAGCAGATAAAGCGTGTAATTGTAGCAGGAGAAGTAAGGCAAAACGTCGTGTGGCATTTGTGACCAGTCTCGCTCTGGGGGCCGTTTCACTAAACTTCGTACGACTAAAATGTTTTTAAGTGCAAATTTAGGATCGTCAGGAAATTTTATGGATTTACATTTATGAGCATAGGCTGCATATGCAGCCTATGCTCAATAAATGTAAATCCAATAATTGTTTACAAGAAAACATTGTTACTGTGAAATTTACAGACTATCATATATTTGCACTTACGAACATTTTAGTCGTACGAAGTTTAGTGAAATGGCTCCGCAGATCTGTATTTGCGACGGGAGAAATAAGCTGCATGTACAGTGAAACCTGTCTAATCCGGACATCCTGGGAGGTCCCCATGGTGTACGGCTTAGAGAGGTTTCACTGTAAATCAGACATTTGATCATTCTGAGCCATGGTTATGTGCTATGCGAACACGAACAGACATTATCACCTGAGATAAATGACCAAGAAACTATAAAACTATATCATCACAGGTGTTTTCTTGGTGTCCGGTTTAGAGGAGGTTCCACTTTATATAGCAGTTGTGGCGATTCTGACTCCCGGTATGCTAACGCACTGCTACATGAATAGCCTGAAAATGGTATACGCCGTTTGTTAGAAGTATGGCTGGTGTAGGCCATGAACGGCATGGTGAATGCGCAGCCTGATATTTGTGTGGCTGTTACTTTAGAAATGAGGCGTATGGATTTTGCAACCAATGTAGACCCAGATCAGTCTGATCTAGATATGCACCATTCCATCAATATACCCCTTCATTCTCTCAGTTCGTAACATAGACGAATATATGAGGAAACAAACGAATACATTCTCAAGACACATATCGATGGTCTAGTAACATAAAGTCGTAACAGTTACGACCTTAAATAAGATACATATTGCAACAAGGTTTCATGTAGCATGATTAAGTTTATAATACGTATAGTGTAATTAAACTTGTGCACAAAAGACAAAACTGTTCTTCTTCATAATCACCATACTTCCAGTTACAATACAGGGGCGCCTTTCACTAAACTTCGTACGACTAAAATGTTCGTAAGTGCAATATTTCACATTAACAACGTGTTCTTGTAAACAATTATTGGATTTACAGGTATTGAGCATAGGCTGTATACAGCCTATGCTCAATAAATGTATATCCAGCAATTGAAATTGTCAGACGATCTTAAATTTGCACTTACGAACATTTTAGTCGTACGAAGTTTAGTGAAAACTGTCCCAACAATTACGTATTTTCATACGTTAGCTCAGCGATCAATGTTCAACCTGTGCAAACGAGTTTGTCTTGGAAGTCTCACCACGTCATGGTAACTCAGTCACAACTAAAGTCCTGACCAGTCTAGCCTCTGTCAGCTACTACCCTCATGTAATGTAGTCTGAACACAAGCCCGAATATTTGTGCACCAGATTATGTCGATGCATTCTGACGACATAGCCAGAATTTGGGATTCTGTCCCGCTATTTCATTTAAACTTCCTAAAATAGTTCTGCGAAGTAAAATGGCGTCGATGACGGTGAATGTACGGAAAGGACGGAGTGTTCCCGAATGTATATGTATGTACAGATCTAGTAGTATAACGATCGCCAGATCTATTAGTCAATGTCCTACATCACATTCTGAGTATTCTAATTATTCACTGAATATAATTCCATAGTCTGTGATGTCGGAATAGGACGTTGATACGACATATACGTCTGTAGAATGAGTCACTGGTATGCAAATATTTTGCTTATCTCAATGATAATGCAATAATGCAGAATAATGAATGAAGGCTTATATCCGCTAGTATCCATGATAGAAATCTCGGGATACAACGCCGAGTAAGGATTTACGCTCATGGTGGACACAGTATGTCACGAATACCAGCTAGTTTGGCTCGGTTATACCTCCATTTTTATTTCCGAATTATCTCAACAATCTCTGAAGAAATTTGGACGAGATAACGTTCAGGGGCCGTTTCACCAAACTTCGTACGACTAAAATATTCGTAAGTGCAAAATTATGAGTCTGTAAATTTCACATTTACCACTTATTGGATTTACATTTATTGAGTATGCAGCCTATGCTCAACAAATGTAAATCCATCAATTAAAATTTCCAGACGATCCTAAATTTTCACTTACGAACCTTTTAGTCGTACGAAGTTTAGTGAAACGGCCACCAGATACTCCGGAAAAGTGTACAATGTATGCGATAATCATGCAACCCTCATAGCTAAAGCTGTTTCGCAGTTATGTCGAGAAAACTTAAGTTTTCTCGAAATAACTTCGAAACAGCCTAGCTGTGACGACGGCGTCGTCGGCAGTCGACAGACGGTGCTATATTATTTGCCGCTGTACACGTATATGCCCTTTATCGCATCAACTCGCTTCAGAAGTTGCTGAGATGTTTAGGAGAACATGTAGAACCCACCAACTGGGGGCCGTTTCACTAAACTTCGTAGGACTAAAATGTTCGCAAGGGCAAAAATATGAGTCTGTAAATTTCACATTAGCAATGTTTTCTGGTAAACAATTACTGGATTTACATGTATTGAACATAGGCTGCCCCCAGTAAAGCCGGTGCACGTGACATGCACTACCCATCACGACGTTATTCACGTATACTTATATTGCGTGTCACCACAAAGGTACGTTTAGTATAAGTTAGATCACGCCTTGTCCGCATGTACGAGGAGATAATCTGCGAGCTTTAACGAGCGGATTATCGCTCGTACATGCGGACAACGTGATGTAACTTATTTATCACACCCGCATGGACATACCTTGTACACGAGCTGTGTAACAGCGAACACACATCTAAGGTAAACATCTATATTTTCCCGAGTGGCCGATTTAGGGGGTTCCACTGTACTTTCCGTCAATAGCACAAACGCTATTTATTTGCCAGTTTTTGTGTGGGTCATACGACGTCCTGATTTACGTCCCTGATATTACACACATGTTTGTCAAATACATTTCTATTCTAATCAACTCATCGGTGCATTTGAAACAATAACATAACAACATGAGCTCACCTGTGAAAACATTACTATGACTGCAATGGAATAACGGGAAATGATCGGCAGCTAATACGAAGGAAGACTCATACGTCAATTACAAGGCAGATTACTTGTTGAAAGGTAGACTGAACTTTTAAATATGAGGCAATCCATGTGATTATGTACGGAGCCCCGCAGGGTACATATATATTTTTTTTTATTAATTCGTTAATAGCATACATTTTGTAATTATTTTTCATGGGTTATCAGATAATTACGGAGCCCCGTAGGGGACGTAGAATTTTTTTTTATTAATTCGTTCCCATGAAATAACAATTCGTTCCCTCAATTTAACAATTCGTTCCCACGAATTAACAATTCGTTCCCACTAATCAATTCTTCCCTTAAATAACAATTCGTTCCCTTAATTTACAATTCGTTTCAATAATAATTTGTTCCCACGATATATCAATTCGTTCCCACGAATTAACAATTCGTTCCCGTGGGAACGAATTGTTATTTCGTGGGAACGGGAACGAATTGTTAAAAAAGAATTCTACGTCCCCTGTGGGGCTCCGTAATTATCTGATATCCCATGCAAAATAATTACCAAATTTATGTTATTTGCTGTAAATGTGGTGTGACTTGCTTAATGGGGTTTATGGCATTTGTGACTAGTGTAGCTCCTGATCAAATTAACCCGAATGCTCTGTCTGTAACGCAGGGCGACTTACAAGGTACAGACAGAAAATTCGGGTTACTGATCAAATATGACATGCATTTAGCCTGATAACGACATATACTGCATTACAGGTGTTTCATTGAAGGACTCTTTCGAAATGTGCAGGTCCTGATCAGACTGTGCTGATGCACGGGTTGCAAAACCAATAAACCCCATTTTCACAGTAACATCTTCAAATGATAGCGAAAATTGATGAAAAAAATGCGCATACTATGAAATTTTCGTCAACTTTCTACGCCATTTCATGAAGAATCTCGCATTTTCTTAGGTACAACATCACATGGCGTGTCTCATATAGTATTCATAATTGTGTAAGAATGGAGAGGTTGAATATAGCCTGATCAACTGAGTAAATAAGACGGTATTAAATACCCGATATATAACAACAATATTTGTATAGAGTCTATCCACGTCATAGGTCTCGTATTATACTTATGTGCATGTGACTGAAGAAACGTGGTTCATGAGTTTTTTGCGACCAGTGTAGAACCAGATCAGCCTGTGCATCCGCACAGTCTGATCAGGATCTGCACTGTTCGCTATTCCATGAATGAAATACCCGTCATGTTTCTAACAAGCAATATATAGTTCGCTTTTCAAGCTGCGCGAGTGTGTTCTTTGATTAGGATGTACACTGTTCATACATCCAATAAGTCCCATTTATCAAGTCACAGCCACATATTAGGCGGTATTCTCTGCATGACATTCGCCTATTCAAATGCGTTATAGCCTCGTATAGGAAAATTGTCGAGCTTCAAGTTGCCTTTTATGAGTATTACACAAGGAATCGTATTACACGGCAAAGTGTTTACATTTGTGTCACGTGCGGCGCTAGAAACAAATATTTGGTGTGAGGCGCCATGACATAACGTGTCCATAATTGAGCACGCCATGTGGTTTTGTTACTTCGGGTATTATAGTATATTCCGCATGTACTCTGAAAATGTTGTCAACTGTTGACGCCATTTACGTGTTAGCCACTATCACCATCGCATCCACGAGGTCTGATCGGCGCGGCGCCTAGACTATTCGCCAGTAAGTCTGTGATTTAATAAGATGGTTCACTAAGTACGGTACATGCTAGACATGCCCGGCTCTGGGGAACGTTTCACTAAACTTCGTACGACTAAAATATTCGTAAGTACAAATTTAGGATCGCCTGGAAATTTCAATTGATGGATTTACATTTATTGAGCACAGGCTGCTTATGTAAATCCAATACTTGTTTAAAAGAAAACATTGTTAATGTATAATTTACAGACTATAATAATGTTGCTCTTCCGAACATTTTAGTCGTACGAAGTTTAGTGAAACGCCCCCCCCCCCCCCCCCCCCCTCCCCCCACCTGAATCATTTTTGTCGCATCGCCGTGTTTGACCAACATTGAATTTGAAAGGTATCCGGTGAGGTACGTGGAAAGGAAATATAAATTCCACAGCTCATGTGGAAACAAATTCCTTATGAGCTCTTAAAGTTATGTTGCCTTACGACATAACTTACGGAAGATTTTGCTCTTTTTTTCGTAAAATGTTGCAAAGCTTGATAGTATACCATGTATAAGCAGACAATCACTTTGCCACAGCGTCGCAACTCGTGATACATCTTTGCAAATGCCGAGCCTACTGTCTGCATATTAACTCTTACACCGCTCACTCACAACAATT
>JAQRGA010003415.1:0-11437 GCA_029237695.1 Conchocele bisecta | reverse complement strand
TAACAATTAAAAATGTCCTACTTATCGAATAAAAATATTGAAGAATTTATTCGGCGCGTGCCTGCGAACGCTATTAAGAAAAAGTATGGGATCGGAAGTGCGAGGCTTAAAAAGCTGTGGAAAGATAAAACCACCTCTGGATTGAATTTACCTTTTTCTAAGGAGGTGTAAACGATCGGTTGATTGGGGGGGAAATTATTAATGATAACCTCAAATATGGGGTTTGCACAATCGTTAAAACCAAATTTAGAACAAGTTAACGAAGAAGATTCTTCAACTATATCTTGAACCTATTCAGCTGTGGCTCTAGCAGGTTTGCTTGTTGGTGTGTTCGAATTATCATAATAGAAAAGACCCCTGTAATTGGCGCGACCCTAATAAACTGCATTATGACAGACGGATTAATTCATCCATGTAGAGCTTTTTAAACTGTTTTATAATACTTCTGTAAGGGTTTTCCAGCATTGAATCGTGGTAAATCTCAACAGGTTTTGCTTTCACGGTTTCCATAAATATATTTAATATTATTATAATTATTTATTTCCAATTGTGAATTAATGTTAGACATTTATATATATATATAAAAAACCATGCCTAAATCGGTTATTACGCAGGAAGCGCTGATAGATATTTTGCAGTCCCTTGGAATTGTTCCTGCCTATGAAGTTAGAAAGAAGCACCATATTGGTCCCAAACGCCTTACAGATCTGTGGAAATATGATAAATTTATCATGGGACTTTCTAGAGATAATTGGCCAAAAACCCTGGAAACCCGTGATAAGCCCCCCGTTGGAAGACCTAAGGTGTGTAAGATACCTTCAAAAATTGAACAGGTTTCAACTGCATAATTTTATTTAATGAAAGTTTAAAGGGGTTCTGTATGTATCCCATCTTCTAAAACCATTCTCTTGTCCTAGTAAGCGGACAGTCCTAATTTATTTTGGGTATATGTTTTCATAACACCATTTCTCATTCTAAACCCTCTGTTTGTTCCTCTATCCGTTCCAACCTGGTGTAGGGCCTCCATATACCTTCTCGATGTAAGACTATTTTGCCTGGCAGATAACCCCTTTGCTGAATGTTTTAATTCATTATTTTTAAATTTTTCAACCCAAATAGCATTTACTGGATAGAGCTATTGCACGATCTCCTTGGAACTCTGTTTTGAATAGCCCTGGTTCTCTATTACTCCATTTATCCCACGCTAGCCACTCTTTTTTATGTTTTTTAAAATCCTCCACCATTTCTGGTTTTATCATTCCATCCAACTCTCCACCCTTCATACTAACCCCCATATACAAACTATCAGTATCCATCTGTACTAGTTCAAAATCTGCTCTATCTATGTATTTGTCCATAAAATCATAATAAAATTCTAACATTCTTTGTTTTGCATGTTGGTATACAGCAATCCCACAGTGAAATGGACGAGTCATATTGGCATTTACTTTTCTTGAGGATATTTCGTAAGAATCTCCTATTTCCTCTAAATCGTCGAAATACGCTGATCGTAAAGCTTTGTCCACACATTTTTCATCTTTTGTATACGTTGTGTTGAGGTGTTTTTCAGGGGATTCTATCATTTTCCCGCAACATGAGTTACCTAATAGTTTCATTATATCTGCAATTGGGGACTTGGAGCTATCAACATCTCCGGATCTCCTGGCTAAAGTAACTACTTTAACAAACCATTCAAAGGGCTTACCTGCTGTATAATTTATTACTCTGTAAATCCCTGTAATTTCTAAACCATGCTTCAAATACCATTTTAATAATGGGCAAATAGAATACTTTTTGAGCAGACATTGCTCCTACTAGTTTTCTACCATCTCCTCTTGCACGTTAGTTTCTTGTAAATACTGTAACATCTTCTCTGGAACTTCCTCCTCCTCTACAATCCTATTTATAAATATTGGGGGACATTTCCGAAAACTTCTCTTTTAAACTACTGGGACTATATATCTACTTCAGCAAGCCAAACTACTTACCTTTAAAACCGCCTTGGAAAACTTATTTATTTTAATAGGGTCGTGAGGGCTGCTTTCCTCGTGTAGTTTCCCTTGCCACATGGCATATGTTTGCTTAATGTTGATAAATATAGGGCGTTTGCATCAAAACCAAGTACGGCTTCGCAAAGCTTTCCATTTCCATCTGGGGCTGACCTAATTCTCGTAATACCTGCTTCAGTGTATCTTGTAAACACAATTGATGGACCTCCAACTAATGCTCCTTTTAACATTTCATATATTTCCTCACCAGGGGCATACAGTGGTGGACATATCGCGTCTGCTATCTCTTTGGTTTGGTAAGGTTTTATATGGTTTTTAGCTCACCTGAGCGAAGCTCATGTGAGCTATTGTTACCGCAATGTGTCCGTCGTCGTCGTCGTCGTCGTCGTCGTCGTCGTCGTCGTCGTCGTCGTCGTCGTCGTCGTCGTCGTCGTCGTCGTCGTCGTCGTCGTCGTCGTCGTCGTCGTCGTCGTCGTCGTCGTCGTCGTCGTCGTCGTCGTCGTCGTCGTCGTCGTCGTCGTCGTCGTCGTCGTCGTCGTCGTCGTCGTCGTCGTCGTCGTCGTCGTCGTCGTCGTCGTCGTCGTCGTCGTCGTCGTCGTCGTCGTCGTCGTCGTCGTCGTCGTCGTCGTCGTCGTCGTCGTCGTCGTCGTCGTCGTCGTCGTCTGTCGTCGTCGTCGTTGTCGTCGTCGTCGTCGTCGTCGTCGTCGTCGTCGTCGTCGTCGTCGTCGTCGTCGTCGTCGTCGTCGTCGTCGTCGTCGTCGTCGTCGTCGTCGTCGTCGTCGTCGTCGTCGTCGTCGTCGTCGTCGTCGTCGTCGTCGTCGTCGTCGTCGTCGTCGTCGTCGTCGTCGTCGTCGTCGTCGTCGTCGTCGTCGTCGTCGTCGTCGTCGTCGTCGTCGTCGTCGTCGTCGTCGTCGTCGTCGTCGTCGTCGTCGTCGTCGTCGTCGTCGTCGTCGTCGTCGTCCGTGAACATTTTCAAACGTCTTCTCCTCGGTAACCATTGGGCCTATGGTCACCAAACTTCATGGTCATGGTCCTTAGGTAGGGGGATTACAAAATTGTTAAAATGACGTCATTACGTAATCCAAGATGGCCGCCGTCTAAAAATAGCACAAATTCTTAAAAAATCTTCTTCTCAAGAACCGCCAACCGGATTTCGACAAAACTTGGTAGGAATGATCGATGTACATTGCTCTTTCAAAGTTGTTAAAACCCTGGTGGGGACGTGGGAGTCAAAAATGGGCGTTGGCCCGTGGGTCAAATTGGGGTCAAATTTTATTTTTGACTGAATATGGTCATTTCATATATCAAATTGAAGGTATCAATGAGGCGATCACTCTGGTGCATTTACTGTCGAAATCGGATTGTTATGTCATCCAAGATCATTCAAAAGGTCATTCTTTTTGTTAAAATGGTGACCCCGGGGTCAAAAATGGGCGTGGCCAGTGGGGTCAAATTGGGGTCAAATTTTATTTTTGACCGAATATGGTCATGTTATATATCAAATTGAAGGTATCAATGAGGCGATCACTCTGGTGCATTTTCTGTCGAAATCGGATTGTTATGTCATCCAAGATGGCCGCCGAAAGGTCAAAAGTTCGTTCTTTTAGTAGAGATTTCAAAATTCTTCTTCACATGAACCGCTTGGCCCATGGTAGCCAAACTTAAAAGTTATGGTCCATGGGTGAAGCCTTTTCAGATTTGTTAAAATAGAGGTCATCGCTAATCCAAGATGGCCACCGTCTAAAAATAGCATAAATTCTTAAAAAATCTTCTTCTCATGAACCGCTAGCCGGATTTCGACGAAACTTGGTAGGAATGATCGATGTACAATGCTCTTTCAAAGTTGTTAAAATGGTGACCCCAGGGTCAAAAAATGGGCGTGGCCCGTGGGGTCAAATTTTATTTTTGACCGAATATGGTCATGTTATATATCAAATCGAAGGTATCAATGAGGCGATCACTCTGGTACATTTGTTGTCCAAATCGGATTGTTATGTCATCCAAGATGGCTGCAGAAATGTCAAAAGGTCGTTCTTTTATTAGAGATTTCAAAATTCTTCTTCACATGAACCGCTTGGCCCATGGTAGCCAAACTTAAAAGTTATGGTCCATGGGTGAAGCCTTTTCAGATTTGTTAAAATGGAGGTCATCGCTAATCCAAGATAGCCGCCGTCTAAAAATAGCATAAATTCTTAAAAAATCTTCTTCTCATGATCCGCTAGCCGGATTTCGACGAAACTTGGTAGGAATGATCGATGTACATTGCTCTTTGAAAGTTGTTAAAATAATGGTGCCCCCGGGGTCAAAAATGGGCGTGGCTCGTGGGGTCAAATTGGGGTCAAATTTTATTTTTGACTGAATATGGTGATGTCATATATCAAATTGAAGGTATCAATGAGGCGATCACTCTGGTGCAATATTTGTCGGAATCAGATGATTATGTCATCCATGATGGCCACCAAAAGGTCCATTTATTCAAGATTTTTAACGTCTTTTTCTCAGGAACCACATGGCCGATGCTGGGTGAAGCATTTTCAGATTTTGTAAAATGAGTCATCGCTTAATCCAAGATGACCGCCATCTAAAAATAGCACAATGAACTCAATGTCACATTCTCCTCTGGTGTTCATGGAGTCAGGTGAGCGAATTAGGGCCATCATGGCCCTCTTGTTTATTGTTCCTCTGAGAATGTATTGTAAAGCAACTCCTGGTAGGGTAACTGCATCTTTAAACATATCTATACCTTTTTTTTGATAAAATTTTGTCATTTTTCCAATAGCTTCTAAAAAGGGGCCAACATCCAAGTTGTTATAGTATTTTAACCAGTCTTTGAAAGACTTCATATTTAATCTGTTATAAATGTTGTTGCACTCTTCCAACTGTTTTTTGGTTATCGCTTTATTTGGAGTTAATTTATTTGTCCAATTTTTAAGTGGTGGTAAACCCTCATACGCTAGTTTATCGGGAGAATCAAACCATTCATATGGGAAGAAGGATTTTTCACCTCCACATCCATAAGCCTTAACCCATCTATCATAATCGATACCAGGAGCAAGATATAATTTTACATCTAAAAACCTAAATTCTGGTGTAAATATACTGAGCAAAACTAGAAACGTCCCTCCATGTTTAAGGAAAGATTCATCAAAAACCAAAAGGGTTACTTTTAAAAATCAAAATGGAAAAACAAGTTCATTCATTTCTGTATCAAAGCCAATAAATTGCATTTGGATATCTTGTTAAATATTCGAGAGATAACCGGCCAAGGGCGGTAGGGGTCAAAATCAAAAATCACAAAAACTCAGAAATGTGTTACTTAATGTTTAGAGATGGAATTTCAATAAGTAATGTGGCAAATTCAGTAAATCTCGTTAGTACCGATGTGGCCACCATTTGCATGAATGCATGCAATGATCCTACGCCGCATCGACGTGACGTAACGCAATACCAGTGCGTTGGGCAAATTCCTCCATTCCCGTTGTAACGCCCGTGTAAGATCGCGAACATTGTCAATCTGATGGTTAACTCGTGCTTTGCGGCCCAGCTCATCCCATATGTGCTCAATGGGATTGAGATCCGGGGAGACCGCCGACCATGGCATGACGTCGACGTTGTTTTGCTGTAAGTATTGAGTGGTGACCCTGGCTACGTGAGGGCGGGCATTGTCGTGCATCAATGTCACACCAGGACCATGCTGACGGATAAATGGTAAGGCATGTGCATTTAGCACATCTACAACATAACATTGTGCATTGATGTTGCCCTGTACAACAACCAAATCTGTCTTCCGGTTTCCCATGATCCCACCCCAGACCATTACGCTCCCTCCCCCAAACCTGTTCTTCTCAACAATGCAACAATCGGTGAATCTTTCATTTTTACGCCTGTATAACCCGTAATCTTCCGTCAGCATGACTAACTGTGAACCGAGATTCATCGGTGAACAAAACTCGGTTCCAGTCAGCCCTTCTCCAGTTCAGGTGACGTCGCGCCCATAAACAGTCTGGCAGCACGGTGACGTTGGGTCATTATCTGACCAGTGTACGGGCGGCGTACCCGGATTGGTTGGGCGTTACGACGTAACCGGTTGCGAATGGTCTGCCCTGAGCACCGTATCGCCTAGCAGTGACTGTGGCTGCCAATCGACGTTGACGTAAGTGCGTCAACGTAATGTAACGATCGGCTCTAGCCGTCGTTACACGAGGCCTACCAGGTCGCTGCCGGTCGTGAACAGCCCCAGTCTGCTGGTACCGGGCTGCAAGACGATCAATCGTCTTCCGACAGCAACCAAACCGAGGCGCGACCGCCCTGGCGGCCATCCCACCCGCAAGCATCCCAATTGCCTGATTTCGCTCGTTTTCGGAAAGCCGTGGCATATCGAAAACAGTGAAAAATTAAAAAAAAAATTTAATTTTCCGAATAGCCCCTATTGCATGAATGGTACGACATGAACTGAATCACCTTATCGATGACAAGTATAGCGTGCACGTGCAAAAAGTGGAAATCAACGTTCCGGTCACTGGCCGCTATGTAAACCGTGTGTATCGGCTAAACTCTACACGATCGTATTCTGAACATCGCCACGGTTTAAAATACATGTACTTTGAACATGTGGTACATACATAGACAGAGCTACACCGGCTATAAAACAGGGACGTTTCTAGTTTTGTTGAGTATAGAAAAATGGTTGTATTGGCTTTCTTTCCTACTAGTACCTTAGAGGTTTTATCCGTTAAAATATCAACTAAATGCTTCTTTATTAAATTAAGATCGTAATTACTGGAATTGAACCCAATTACTGGGACTTGTGAAATGCATCTGGTAATCTCCCGCTTTTGAGAAAGCGAAAGCGTTTCCATACTTGTAGGAAACCCATATATTTTACCTTACAACAACCTCTCGCGAATGTCTTCAGCCCTCTTTCTTACATCTTCCATAAATAGGGTCACTAATTGTTTTGGAGAAGTATCACATATGTGAGTTATATTGTTGGATAGAGTATCCCCTATACTAACACTTATTGGAACGTGTTCGTTTATAAACTCTAAGATCTTTAGTTGGGTTCCGTTTTTCTTTACTTCCGTCTAAATATGCTTCTAAAATCGTATACTATATGATCGGATAAATTATTGTGGGAGGTTTTTTCAAGTGCGGAGGAAGCGTTTGGGTCGTCATACTCACATTCCCAAATAGTTACTAAATTGCGCTGGCTCCTGATCAGCTTGTCTCGCACTTGTGTTTTTGCGTATTTTTCCCAACCCCCCAATTTTTGCAGTGTTTGGGGCATCCGTGCCAATAACATCCGTGAAATTGATAAACCGTATTGGTCTCCGGACAACCCACCCTCAACCGGGGCACCAGCAATTATTCTTTCCCCCCGTGTCCGCATACCGCGGTGTGTATATGAGGGCTTGAGATCGAATTTATCCATGTAATTGACTTCTTGCTACATTTGGGTTTTGGGTGGAAAGCCTTTTCAAACGCTGATAATGGACCGATCTATTTTTTCCCCTTTACACGATACTTTGGTTAATCCCTTCATTACAAGTCAATGCGTTCCGGGTTAAATTACTGACCTTTGTAAAGCGTTGTTTGCAGTCGAAGCAACAATAATTGTTTCAGCGGCTTTATTCATATCCGTAATAAGGAAGGCGTGATCGTTATAGATGCCTATTTTCATCTTTTTATTACCAATCTTGTCGTAATGAGCTGCTACTTTTCTTAAATACCATGTTCCCTCTTCTGTAGGTTCGTATGCATCAATACCTATTTTAAAACACTCTTCTATTTTCTTGATATCTCCAAATAATATGGGTCCTTCTGGTTTCGGTAATTTATGGGTTTTACAGAACTGTAAATATTGTTGCTGGAGTTCTTTGGTCAACGTTAAACATCTATCGGCCCTATGCTTCGATGTGTGGAGCGCCAAGCATCTGAACAAACAAAGATCATCATTGAAACTATCCAGGGGCTTCATCCCTTTTTTATAACGTAACCACTCTGGCATTCGACCTCCTGCCACTTTTTCGGATTGCATTCCAGCATCAACTTTGGGGATTTCATACCACTTTGAAGCTGTTCCATATAATATTTTAACGCTGACACCCATCCATCTTACAAACCTCCATTTTGTACTTGACCTATCTATTTTATCTATGTTTAATCTATGCTCTTCTTGTTTATTAATCCACTCTTCAACCTCATCGTAACCCCTAAACCACGTACTTCCGGATAAATTTTTATAAAATACCAACGTTGTCGGCTTTCCTCTTGCGTCTCTCTCCTCTTGGTGAATTAATTTGTAAGAAAGAGAGGTAAAAACTGTCGGTTAACAAAGGCTCTAACTCGCCCATTATCCTTTTGCTGTTATTTATTTGAAGTTTTCTTTTCAGGGTTATTGTAGTTATCCTACGCCCTTTTACTATTTCTTTTTCTTTTTGTTTATAATCTTCTAATATTTCGCTACCTTCCTCTATTAACTGTTGTAATAAACGCGCTTTCTGCACTCGTTTTTGAGGTTTGCCGATGTTCCTGCTTCTAAGACTGAGGGAAGCCTCATCAGTCTATTCTGTGCTATCTTTTCTATATTCTTTTTTTCCACCCCCTTAAATACCCCCCCGAGATATTGCACGAGCCATTCTTTTCATAAATTCATCATTTTTTTCCTTATTTATTAGTGTAGTTAACCCCTTTCCCTTAACCTGTTTGGAAAAGGTGTACCCATTCTTATTAATTCTGACCTTAATTCCCGAATCCTAGGGGAAGAACTTTTAGATGGATTTACACCCCTTTTATCGCTAATCCTTATGCGAGTTAACTTAGGGCGAGGCGCTCTCGTAACTTTTTTACGTATATCTGTCATTTTTCTAATCGTGGAAATTTATTGTTTTATATAAATACCTGTATGGCTTATGTTCAATAGGGTGTTTTTTTCATGTTTGACAATTAATTAATTATAACACCTCATACTACAGTATAGAAGACACATATTTTGTCGGGGCTAGGGGGCTTTCTGCTAGTTTTCTCGTGTTCAATAGGGTGTATTAAAAAATTCCCACAGTATAAAATAGGGCACAGTTCGTACGCTACCCAAAGCCCTCTCGCTCCGTTTTCGATATGGACTAGAAAAAAGAGCAGCCATTCCTATATGGGAGACCTCCCGCGTATATCGACTTACTATTTCGTTGGGTAGCCGAAACCACTGCAAATCGGGGACTCATTTTACAAACTTTGGTGGTATCATTTTGTTTTACTGTGGGTTGTATTTATTTCGCTTTAAATTAACACGAAATTTTACTATTTTTGGTACCTATGGGGGCTACCCACTGCTTTCAATTCTTCCCCCACACTTCGCGGTAACAAACTGACTCCCTATATACTACTACTACATAAGTTGCTCAAGTTCTTCAATATTTCAACACATCATTCATTGGTATGTGTGCTACACCTGCCTTGTCATACTTTATATTACCTTGACCTTTTGACCTTCACAGGGCTGCTGAAAGGACTTAGCAATTTCGGTTAACCAGTTTGTCACAGTTTCTCAAACTGGCCATAGCATCTACATAAGTTGCTTAACTGCTTCAATATTTCCATACTTCATTCATTTGCATGTATGCTACACCTGCCTTGCCATACTACATATGACCTTCACCCTTTGACTTAACACTTTTGGTTCACCCGTTTGTCACAGTTTCTTCAATATGCCGCCGGTGGCATCCGCATTCGACACTTTTTTTTTTTATTTTCCCCGACCGACCCAACCCTGCCAAAAACCGAATAATAAAAATTAAAAAAAAAATTTTTATTTTTATTTTTTTCCGACCGACCGACCAGATCTCGCGGAAAAAAAATCCGTAAACCAACAAATAAAAAAAAAATGGCCTTATATAGAGTCGATTATGTGAAATATGGGAAACCCAAATTGAGCGCTGCACTTTGGTTATATAAACAGCTTGGAAATTTCGGATTTGGAAATAAGAAGTTACTTCCTAAAGATATTTCTGTTGCATCTGTGTTTCATGTAACCCTTTCAACACTACAGACCTCTATAGCAGTGTTTGCAAACAGTGTATATCCAGATGAGTCGGCTCGTGACGAGCCATCTCATCAGGATCTGCACTTTTAGCAAGTAATTTTTAGAACAGTAGAAAACCATTTAGTGACGATGGGTTTGGTTGGAAAGTTAACATCAAAATCTATTCCAGTTATTTAGGGTTGAAAAGGTTAAGTTTTGCAGTGGACATGACAAGGAGCCACACGACGCCAAACCAACAAATTCTACGTAATTCTAAAGACCAGGATGCCCCCGAAGCTGTTCTATTCAGCTACTTTTGCAAAATAGGACATATTCAGTTTGTAACCAGTGTAGCCACAGATAAACTGTGCTGTCTGATCAGGACTTGTAATATTCACTGTTGAATTGTCGATATACTGTCGATTATTCTGATAGCTGTAACAAAATCTTCATATCTGTATCAGACACAGCTGTGCTCAGTCCTGGCTGATACGGGTACGAGAGTATAAAACATTTTTCTGTGCTCAACTCCGAACCGTGCTCGACATGGACTAGATTTTCATGCATTACTATATTGTCTTTGTTGTCACAATTATCCGGACCAGAGGTGAGAGAACCTTTTCATGCTCGACCCAGGTGAGCCCGAGTCAGCCAAATTGAGCGCTGCTCCGAGTTGAGCAAGTGTTATAATTTGGAATTTTTGAGTAATGTGCTTTTCATGGCCCAGAATCCAGCTTAACCGTTACAGGCTAGCAATCACCAATTAGTTTTAGTATACAACTTAACCGATTCCTCCAAATATGGCCATTCTCTCACACTTTCACTATTCGTATGAATGCTGTGGAACCTACCTTTTCATAACCTGCAACCTGTCTGCACCGGATTTTATTAAACAATATGTTCACTAAGAAAGAAAAATTCAACCTTGTCCAGTCCGCCATATTGTTTATCATCAAATTGCCATGTGACGTAGTGTTCACATCACGTGACAAGCAGGCTCAGTAATTTCTTTTAAATGCTAGAAATATGCTGGAAACTGGTGTTAAAAACACCCCAACATGTTTCTCAAGTAAAATTGGGCTGTAATGGATCAGGATTTACAAGCAAACTGGGTCTGGGCCTCAAAACGTCTGCACTATTTTTTTATACCGGACTACTAAAGCATGCCCCCGGGCCGATGTGTACTATATTTAGCACAGTCATTCCTTACACATCAGGGCCCGGTTGTTCAAAACACCAGTTAGCTTAACGGACTGTTAAATCAGAGATTTTAACCATTCAGTTAAGGATTTAACAGTCCGTTAAGCTAACGGATGTTTTGAGCAACCGGGCCCTGCTGTTTATTCTATATTTTCCATTATTCTCATCAAAAACATTGGAAAGTGTTATCAAAAATCATGGGCCCATTTCT
>JAQRGA010000341.1:0-38710 GCA_029237695.1 Conchocele bisecta | reverse complement strand
TAATTGATTTAAATAATCGAAACTAATCACAGTGTGCTCACATGTACATAGACTGACGCTCACCACTCTAAACACGGTATAGAAATATTAGTCACGATTGTTTAAAAAGACTTACATTTTCGATGATAAAAGCATGTAAAATAGTTACATAATGAGAAAAATATTTCTGACATCACCTTTTTTCACCTGATTTGTTTTTATTTAGTTGCCATTTGTTATTGTTTTAACAAATTTCGCTGAAATTTTGCAAACAATTCTAAAATGGGTCACAAGATGTGATGAGCAACATAAGATCTTAACACTGCAAGAAGTTGTTTAGTAACTCACATCTCAATTGGGTATACGTTGTTTGGTGGCCACCGGATATAACAAGCTAGTTGATGAGTGTACGAGATACGCCATTCTCGACAGCACACGTTTGAAACATACATTTCATCCTTTAGACAAATCAATCAAAATTAGCATATTACACAATCTGAAAAGTTCTCAGAAACAGTGCAGATCCTGACGAGAGAGCTTGACATATTCAGATTATACTGACATAGTCATTACTGATAATATATTAAAGGTACATGCCAACTCAGTCGGCATAACATGTTATTTATAGGAATTAAATATGTGTATATTATTTTGTCACTATTTCACCAGTTCTAAAAATTACGAGTATACAGATATAATCATTTAGTAATATATATTTTACTGGTAGTGACTCGCGGTCGTATCGGACTATTTTCATATGCAAACGAGGCATGATCTTTTTTTAATTATTTATACTAATTAAATGCGTCACCTAAAAAAATAATATTTTCGACAGATTATAAAGTATGATCATTGGACATCAAATAACAAATACAGAAAATAAATAGTAATGTCCGTTAACATTTTAAGGAAACACGGTTGCCCCTGCCGCCCCACTGCCGACGCCTTTGCGTGCCTTTTGTGATGTTTTATACAACGTATGTAACTATCAATAGCTGAATAGTGTCCATAGTTGTGAGTTGTACTTTACACTTTGAAAGGAAGAAAAGAGATATTCATGCACATATTACAACTTTTAGTCGAAATTTACTGATTATCATACTTTAAAAAATAAATTCCGTGGGTGGTTGGTCGAGAACAAACGAAGGGTAATTTAACTACTGGGGTTCATCCTTGCCGGAATGCCGACTTACATGGTTTGGCCCTCATGTACATATTCGGCCTTCTGATACTTGAGAGCTAAATCATGTTTGCCCATTAAAAAGTAACACGATTAGTGCTGATCATATTACTTTTAGGTCAGGATATTCTAATTTCAGGACTGAATATATATTTTCCTGTAAATATTTAGTTCTGATGTTGGACATTTTCCTCATTACAGACAGGTTAAATACGGGACATGCCAACCCATTTGGCCTTTAAATGACCTTAGCTGTAGATCAAGCAAAAGTAAATAAAAAAAAGAAAGAAAGTGATGGTGGAGAAATAAAGGTCATTTTCTGCAATCGAATTCTGTGACATTCAATACAGGGCCAAGGTGTCCTTTTCGTGACATGAATATTTGTTTCATCGGTTGCATCTCTAAACATGTGTGTTACAAAATGGTTGATTGCGTGTCAACAAATGTAGACACATATTTTCTGTCGGGTACTGGTGGTGTCGGATTTTGCTTACATTGTATTCAGGTAGCGATCATCTCCCCATACACAGTCAAAGGCGATTATTATTGGCAAAATTATTTCAATCTTCAATCTTCATTTAGAATCCCCAAAAAATGGATGTTGTTGTTGCCATTTGATAGGCTGTTCTTTTCTGCTTTACTTTATATCGGTAATTCGGGTCGGTCAGACGTGCTCGGAACACAAGACGACATGACTGTATTTATTAAAGGTACATGCCCACGTGCCAGGTTATAATAAAGGGAGGCATACTTTTTTTCGTCCATTCGTTAGATATGACATTGTTCGCGCAAACTAAACAGTCATTAACAATTTTGACATTCATGATTATACTTCGTATATCAAACATAAATTTCCACACTGATATCAGGGGCGATAGCCGTGTTTCCTTAAAATGTTAACGGACATTACTATTTATTCTCTGTATTTATTTTTTGATGTGAAATGATCATATTTTATAATCTGTCGAAAATATTTTTTTTTTTCAGGTGACGCATTTAATTAGTATACATAATTAAGAAATACCATGCCTCATTTGCATATGAAAATAGCCTGATAACACCGCCCTGTCACTATCAGTAAAATAAATATTACTAAATGATTATATATGTATGTTGGGCACTCGTAATGTTTAGAACTGGTTGAATAGTGACATAAGTATGTTTACAGTGCCCATGCGATTTCACGACGTTGGGGGCGTGCTTTCAGTCCTTACATTAGGGGAAAACTTGGGAAATTACAAACTTGTCTGTTCATCAATTTGCGAGGATTGTCTGACTTTGTCTGTTTGTGCATTCAAAGTACAAATTGTCCGTATAGCTGTGAGATGTATTTAATTGTATTTACCTTTCTTGGGCGTTTCAAAACAAACGCCGCTGAATTGTTCAAGTAGTTGTCTGTAGTTGCGAGTTTATTTTGTGCTTATCTTGCGAGTTGCACACGTCCATTTCTGTGACGTTTTATCTACAATCGTTCTATATTTGTAAATACCGGACATGCATTACGAGTTGCACATGTCCAGTTTTGTGATGTTTTACACAGACTGTCATTATATGAATATCTCAGTACTACAAGTTATTCTGTGATATACACGTGTCCATTTCGCATGCATTTGTGTGATGTGTTAATACATAACGATTAACTATCTGTATGTAATATAATTACAACGTGTTGTCCTTATAGTTGTGAGAAGTATTCGTGAGTTACCTTACAAGTTGCGCATGTCCATTTTGGGGCGTTTGTAAACAGAACTACCAAACGCCGCTGAATTGTGCAAGAAGTTGACCGTAGTTGCGACCTGTATTTGTGAGTATGATTATCATGTGAGTTGCACACGTACATTTTTGTTATGTGTTATAGATAATCCTAAAAAGCTTAAAGGTACATGCCAACTCAATAGGCACAAACAGTTCTTTATAGGAATTAAATAAGTGTATCATTGTGTGACTATTCCACCAGTTCTAAACATTACGAGTGCCCGCTATACAGGTATACTCATTTAGTAATATTTATTTTACTGATAGTGACGCGCGTGCAAATGAGGCATGGCATTTTTTAATTACATGTATTTATATTAGTTAAATACAGAATATAAATAGTAATGTCCGTTAACACGGTTATCGCCCCTGATATCAGTGTGGAAAGCTACGTGTGATCTGTATTAATAATGCCAATCACTACGTGGGGTAATGGTGAATGAATGTGTATTTTGTCAGAAAATGTCTCAGATGATGCCTCTGATATAAGGAACATGTTGTGTCTACTGGGTGGGCATGTACCTTTAATTCTTCCTATTATTATTAATTTTGTTCCTTTTGAAAACAGAATAACATTTTTTGGAGTGATCAATATGACCAACTTTACGGTGCCCGTTTGTATAGCGGCCAATTTGATTAGGGCCAGTTTCACCAGCTTCAGAAAATTGCTGGTACAATCACACATCGGTATCAGAAAATAGGGGAAAATAGTACTACCAAATCAGCCTTCTGTTAAAACCAATTCGTCATATAATATCATTTTAGCTCCTCTTAGTTAACGCCCTTAACAAATGACATGATATAGGCCTACATAATTTTACAATTAAACATACCAATAATTTAAAGCGCTACAACATATTTAAACATTTACCTTAAAAGTTCGTACTGCGTTAGAACTGCAACCATTGGTGACCTCGTCGGGCTTGTTGTTGTTGTTGCACTGCTGCGTCTTACGATTAGCTTACGACAAACACGTGCGTGTCTGCTTCCCAGCTTTCATGCGATTTAACGATATTTTAAAAGTAGGCGGGGAACCTGGCACGCGATCATGCGTGCCATCAATGACCATTGAAACAAAATCCCACGCGATGTAGAGATCTGGAACTCGCCTGTCCAATGCATTACAGCGTGTCGAAACCGCTGCTTGGGCTGGGTTTTCGGCATTCATTTTACAGTTGCTAATACATTAACATACATCTCAAAGATTTCGAGTGTAAGCTGCACTAAAAACGCGTCTCACTAACCTAATTTCGCTTTTTAAATGTACAGATATATCTTACACAACTTCGCGAGATTTGGAGATCACAACAGGATGCTTCCAGCCTACTTTGTATCACAATACATATTTTCACAAATGTTACAAAAAGCAATTGATTAAATGGAGTTCTACATCCGTTTTAGTTTTTACCAAGTAATACACGTGTATATGGAAGAGGGTGGGGAACACCACTGGTTTGTACCGATATTTCAATATCCATTCAACATTGAAAACAGAATATCCTGATCTGGTGCCCTTACCCAACCAATATGACTTGGCACCACATATCACAGATCTAATTCCCAGAGAGAAAACTCCCAGCGTATCAGACCATGTGTAAATCCCAATAGGTGTGCCAAAGTTTCAAGTAGACCTCTAGTTATTGAGCGGACAAGGATACAGAATCCGAATATTAATAAAAATGACCGCCAAGGGAAGATAAGTCATCCGACAATGTTGACAAGGAATAGGGTGCCAAAAATAATTGGTTACGAAATTGAGTTATTGTGTGGATAAGGGTACAGAGTGAGAAAATTAAAAATGGCCACAGTAAGTGAACGGATTTTTTTTAAGAAAAAAAAGTAGAACTTAAGTTATTGCGTGCACAAAGATATAGAATGCGATAATAAAAATGGCCGCCAAGGGAGATCATGTCAGCGGAATAATTTGAAAATCAATAGGATTCTTTGTATCGCTGTGATAAACATGTGTACCGAATTTGGTTATGAGTTGGTATAACCGGACCTGGTGCCATCAAGTCACATCAAGTAGAACTCGAGTCAGTGTATGGATACAGTGTGCGAAAATATAAACTGGCCGTCAAGGGGAGATAAGTCATCGGATGTTTTTGAAAATCAATACTGTTCTTCAACTTGCAGATGAGCCGGTCTGTAACGAGCCATCTCATCGGTATCTTCACATAAGTGATCACAAGTTCTAAGAATGAATCCAAACAGAAACTTACGCCTTTAATTATAGAAATTGCCAGGCACTCTTGGACCAACCCTCATTCAATAGCTCCGGGATTTTAGTTTTTGAATCATGATTTGTGTATAACCACAGTGTTAGTGACAACGTTACGAAGCTGACACTGATTTTCAGACTAGTCCATTTATACAATGGGGAGTTTTGTTGTTCTCTCAAATATGAAAATTAGTTGCAAAAAGTGTTGATCCTGATGAGACGGCTCGTTACGAACATAATACATAAGACTCGTTACGAACCGGCTCATATGGACTGCTTGCAAACACCGCTATAGAGGTCTGTATATCCACCGATACAGCAAAACTGCTGACACAGAGTTCAGAAATCTCAATGGACAAGATAAAGGGTTGTTGATACAAGCCCGGCTATCAAATTATACACGAAGTTAGCCAGATAAGGGTGACAAAGTACAATATATAATACATAAGACATGCCATGTGATTATGTACCTAGATAAAAGTTCGATGTCTCATGAAACATATTCACAAAATGTATGATAATTTCCGTAAATGACGTCGAAACTTGACACACTGTTCATAGTAAATGCCGAATAGACCTGTGTTAAGAAAATTGTGTCAACTTCTGGCGTCATTTACAGAAAATATCACATTTTATGTGAATATTTTTCATGAAAAATCGCACACACCCTGAAGTAGAAACTCACATGGCTCTTCACAGATATTTCATTTCACTGAGCGAGTAAACACGAGCCATTGATATAGCCGCCACATATCTAGTGTCCCAGCACAAATCACACACATACAGCTCATAGTGTTGCACCTATGAACAAGTTAGTCGTAGCCCCAGCCCTCTCTCTGTAGCGACCACTATTTACAACGGTCATCTCTACACAACAGCCCCCTCTCTGTAGCGACCACTATTTACAACGGTCATCTCTATACAACAAACCTCTCTCTGTAGCGACCAGTATTTACAACGGTCATCTATATACAACAAACCCCTCTCTGTAGCGACCACTATTTACAACGGTCATCTCTATACAACAACCCCCTCTCTGTAGCGACCAGTATTTAAAACTGTCACCTCTATACAACAACCCCCTCTCTGTAGCGACCACTATTTACAACGGTCACCTCTATACAACAGCCGCCTCTCTGTAGCGACCACTATTTACAACAGTCACCTCTGTAGCGACCACTATTTACAACGGTCACCTCTGTAGCGACCACTATTTACAACGGTCACCTCTATACAACAGCCGCCTCTCTGTAGCGACCAATATTTACAACAGTCACCTCTGAGCGACCACTATTTACAACGGTCACCTCTGTAGCGACCACTATTTACAACGGTCACCTCTATACAACAGCCGCCTCTCTGTAGCGACCACTATTTACAACAGTCACCTCTGTAGCGACCACTATTTACAACGGTCACCTCTGTAGCGACCACTATTTACAACGGTCACCTCTATACAACAGCCGCCTCTCTGTAGCGACCAATATTTACAACAGTCACCTCTGTAGCGACCACTATTTACAACGGTCACCTCTGTAGCGACCACTATTTACAACGGTCACCTCTATACAACAGCCGCCTCTCTGTAGCGACCAATATTTACAACAGTCACCTCTGAGCGACCACTATTTACAACGGTCACCTCTGTAGCGACCACTATTTACAACGGTCACCTCTATACAACAGCCGCCTCTCTGTAGCGACCACTATTTACAACAGTCACCTCTGTAGCGACCACTATTTACAACGGTCACCTCTGTAGCGACCACTATTTACAACGGTCACCTCTATACAACAGCCGCCTCTCTGTAGCGACCAATATTTACAACAGTCACCTCTGAGCGACCACTATTTACAACGGTCACCTCTGTAGCGACCACTATTTACAACGGTCACATCTATACAACAGCCCCCTCTCTGTTTGTTTGTTTGTTTGTTTGTTGGGGTTTAACGGCCAGGTCCTCGCCGCACCAGAATCACTTGGCCCCCTCCCAAAGTAGTAGGATCTGTAATAATCTTACTACTTTTATAAAGGGCAATAATCCAATTCAACTCCCAGGTAACAAAAATAGCCAAAGATAAAAACGTACCTGAGGGCCAAACCAGGCAATTCGCGATTCCTATAAGGAGGAACCCCACCGTTAATTTACACCATCGCGTTGGCCCAACCAACCACCCACGCCCCCTCTCTGCCCCCCTCTCTGTAGTGGCCACTATTTACAACGGTCACCTCTATGCAACAGCCCCTCTCTGTAGCGGCCATATTTAAACGATCACCTCTATGCAACAGACACTCTCTGTAGCGGCCACTATTTAAACGGTGACCTCTATACAACAACCCCCTCTCTGTAGTGGACACTAGACTTGTAACATAACTGCGAGTATTACACCCCTCGCTCGTCCCAAAATGGGAGAAGAGAAAGGGCTGTTATAGCGACCATATTTTATAATGGCTGTGTCTCAGCTATAAGCATAGGCGTCTCCAGGAATTTTCCAGCGGGGTTCGTCTACCAACGGTAGACGCCGACAGCCGAAGGCTGGAGACGGGGAGTGCAAACACGAGAGGGGTGTCCCCTCTATTTAGACGGGTGGTACGGGGGTTCTCCCCCCGGAATTTTTTTGATTTCTATGTGCAATTTCCGACGTTCTAATGCATTTTAAAGCTATAATTTCCACATTGGCAGCACCGAATTTCCATAAGAAAAATATCTGTAAATCTTAGATAAATCGTAGAAAATGACTTTCAACACTCCTCCAAGGAAATCGACCCGAACTGGCCAGGGAGCGGGGTGGGGGTCTGTAGATGTGTTTTTTTGGGTGGGGGATGAATATGTACACATATGAAAATATCATTTACCCGGGTACAAAGTAGGAGTCCAACTTCCGTTGGCTTTTATCTTTAGAGTTTTTCATGATGCAGACAAATTATTGTTGTTGTTGTTGCTGTTGTTGTATGTCTATAATTCAGGCGCTTATATTTCGCCACAATCTCTCAACAGCCACAGAGACTGGAGTTAAATTGGAGGACGAAGCCGATTCTAGACTAGTTGACATCGCGATCATACATATTCAACATGTATTGCTGAAATAGAAACAGTCTATATCCAATAGCAGAGACGTACATCCGTACAGCTGACACTATCTATGCTACATCACAGTCAACGGTAAAACGTGCGCAATAACATTTACATGTCCACACTAACATATAGCAATACTCTGTATGACGTTGACGTTCATACTTCGCTATATATTGTTATTGAGAGACAATTCAACAATACGAAACAAAATATTATCATAAACTCACCTGCTGTTCACTTCCGATAAACTGGCAAGGGCACGTGACTTCACGGGGTCATCAGGTCAGTATCTGTTTTAGCTGTGTAGGGATGTAGCCGTTTTCCAGTAATTTTAGCTGTTCGAATCGACGCCTTATCTAAAGCAATTTAGAACTTGGAAATATATGATCCTGATAGCAATTAAATTACCAACTGGTTGACTGGTGAAACAGGCGATTGAAAACCACAATAAATCAGGCCCGTACGCAGGAATTAATTTAGGGGGTGGGTGTGTTATCGACGATGCGAAGGGTTAAACATGTTGCTTGCACATCACGGACAGACATCGGTAGATTAACCCTTTCACCCCTAAGTAACTGGAATGAATTTTGATATGTTAGTTTTGCAACCCAATCCAATCATCACAAAATGATTTTCTTTTCAGCCCAGTCCATTTACGAACATGGGGTGTTTTTGTTCTCAAAATTATTAAAATTACTTGCAAAAAGTGCTGATCCTGATGAGATGTCTCGTCACGAGCCGGCTCATCTGGATCTACACATTTTGCCAATACCACTATACAGGCCTGTGGTGCTGAAATGGTTAAGGGGGGGGGGGGGGGGGGACGGACGCACCCGTCGCACCCCCTCTGTAAATGCCATATTTGTAAACGTAAAACGTTTCGATATTGGACTACTGAATTGTTATCTTCTTCTTCTGTATTCATATAACAGATATAACAGTTTTCTCATATTGTATATGTTTTAGATATAGAGTTTGACAAAAGCGTCAATGCAAGGTGTGCACTGGTTTACAGCGACACAGATCAGGATGCACATCACACAGTCAGATCAGGCCTCACGGTGTTCACAATTCATTTACTAAATACATATATCAGACAACGTAAAACCAACACGGGTATTTGAATCATTCTAAAAGTGTTGGGGACACTCGGGGTGGGGTTGGGGACATTTTGTGGGCGTCACATATACACACGCTCGGTGTTCTTGGTCCCTAATTTCTGGCCCTGGAAATGTTTGGCTGGCTAAACCCACCCACACGCCGTATGACCGCCGCCCCCAGAGCGGGGATGACATTGGTTGCGCGTATACACTTGGTCGACACACACATATGGATGAAACTAAGACGATTAAAGTGACATTATGCAATATACATATAGATCAGGTTTTGAGTTAATATACAAACATAGAAACAATGTTTCTATAACCAACATTAAAAGGTAATAAATGTATTGTTTAACGACGGCAGATATCGGGGAGTATGAAGTGAGGGAAAACATTCAATAAAACAAATATATAATACAGTGGTGGTGTGCAACCCAGTACCCTCAACGTTGGTTAATTAAAAGAAATGCATGACTGTAACCACTACACTGTATACATCAGGTACGACATGCATGTCTTGTCACAGGTCGATATAGGTGCACGTATGTGTAACAATGCTTGTATGTTCTAAAATAAGCTATTAAAATCACAGGTACATTATTATCGATTGATATTGACGTGCTCAAGCATACATGTCCTATGATTCGAATGCCTGTGCTCACTATTTTCTAGTTCATCAAATACATAACAACAAAAGTGACAACCTGGTTCAGAATAAACCTGAATATTGTTTAAATATTGTTCTGGCCATCATTGGTCTCATACATGTAAATTGGACGGACGTTCTAACATTTCGGGTTTATGAGCTATTTGTTCTTTAAAATATCAAATGAATAGCTCCTACATTTCAATAGAATTAGGAGCTTACGGAATGAATCAAAGGAATCTATTGTCTTAGGCTCCGCCCCTTAGCTCTTAACTCCTGGATGTCAGCCAGGATGGACGGGTGGACGGACGGACAGCGCTATACCATAATATGTCCCTTTTTCAAACGGGCGTATGAAAACGTAGCTGACAGCCAGGTAGATAGGGATTATGTTGAGTGCATGTGTTAGTAGTGCACCCGTATGTACCTGTAGTCCAGATGTTCCAGTAACACGTGTACACAGTACACACACAGGCATTCAGCGTGTTTCCGCTTTCATCGGTATAACTCTATATATATCAACAAGGTTTCTAACTTTGGTCGGACACGACCTCGTATAATAACAAAAATAAACATGTTTAAACAAATTCGTTGTAATTTTCTATGCATTCTATGTATTTCTGCCGGATATCAATAATTATCAAGTGATCATATGAACTTGCCACTACAATATTGACGTTAGAGCCTTAAACACATTCTGTCATGTGTTATGATACGAGGTTGTGTCCGACCTAGGAAAAAATAAGAGCTGCAATTCGATATTATTTGCATAAATATGTTATGTTAGCAAGATAACAATAATTCTCAAATGAACATGTGCACTTTCCGCCAAAATATTCACATTAGCGTTAATACAATCGCGGAATGTATTAATACGAGGTCGTGTCCGACCAAAGTTAGAAGCCATGTTCATAAATATAGTTATACCGATGAAAGCCGAAACACGCCGAATGCCTGCAAGTACACGCCGCCATGCAATGCATGATTTGTTTACTGAAAGTCGACACACACCTTTGAAATATCACCGACACTGGATAAATGGGGCATATGACATATGCGGCCAGTGATTGCTCAGATGAGAGCATCTACATCCGCGCAGTCTGATCAATCCTGGTCCGCACTGTTCGCCATTTTGTCAGAGAAATAACCGGCATGATACTAACAAACAGTACAGATCATTATTGAAGGAAACCCACATAAATCGTCATGGAAAGATAGATGATAAAAACACGTTCAATGTTGTCATTAGGTACAGCATCACGTGGTGGGTTGTATCAATTGATTGGCAAGTGGACTGAGTCATGGTATACAAGATAGTTAACGCCCATTGGTTTTCGTTATGATATTTAAACATGTCTCGGGCTACTCCCTCGGCATGTTTAAATATCACAGCTCGATACCAATGTACTTTAACTTGTTAATACTTGTTTTCAAATCCATATATGTGAATGTGACTGGGGAAATGTGGCAGTTGCGACCAGTGTAGATCCAAACCAGCCTTCGCATCAGCGCAATCGAATCAGGATCGGCAGTGTTCGCCACGAGTGAAATAAACGACTAACCGCTACGACGTTACTTCGCTAATAGGAAGGAGTTGGTGAACGGACTGAAACAGCGGAATATCTTGCTGTAATAAACGTCATTTTCTATTAGGCAGTTCGCCTGTCCATCATGAATTGGCGATACACGAGTTATATGTCACGTATTCCAAGGTCAAGGTTTTAGGAGGCGTACATGCTGGAATACGGTGTCGCCGAGATAAATACAAGTCCATATATGTGGATGTGGCTGGAAAATGGGGCTTGTGGGTTTTGCGACCAGTGAAGATCCAGATCCGCATCCGCATCCGCACAGTCTGATCAGGATATACACTGTTCGCCATGCCATCAATAAAAGATCCGTCGTGTCTGTAACAAGGACTATAGATCGTTATCCCGCTACACGAGAGTGTTATTTGATCCGGAGCTACGCCGGTCACAAATGTCATAAGCCCCATTTATCCAATTACAGCCACATATCTTCTCATAAACAACGTCACCGTTTGGAGGACACTTAGCGTCAGACTTTGTTGACTGAACCTTCAGATATCCTTAATATGTGGCTGTGACTGGAGATGTGTGACTGATCACATTTATGACCAGCCTAACTCCTGACCTGCTAGCGCACTCCCGTGGACAGATGGGGATCTATACTGCTTGCCAGAGGCATGGTGGGTATATGCAGTATCTTCTGCATGTAGCTGAATGGGAATTCGTCAGGAACCCGGCGCCTATTTCGACTTGAAACATTTTACGCCGGCGCGGGGTGCATCACCAGTGCAATAGGAGTGTGTGAATTACACGGTACAAGATGACCAGTATCTACAATGGTTACACCATCCGTAAGGTCCCTTTGTCATCCGGCATCCCTCACATCTCTGTGACTGAAGAACTGGGGCTTATGGCATCCGTGAGCAGTGTAGCTCCTGATCAAATAACACACTCCTGTAGCCTCATAACGATATATACGCTTGTTGGAAGCATGGCGGGCGTTTCATAGGTGGCATGGCGAACTGTGTAGATCCGGATCAGACTGTGCGAATGCACAGGCTGATCTGGACCTACACTGGTCACAAAAACACATAAGCCCCATTTCTCGAGTCGAAGCCACATATTCCATTAAACTTGTGCAGCAATTGTCTTGGAAAACCGATGAGCATGCTACCTACTATGGATCAAATCCACAGTTCCATTTCGTTTGGGAACAAATCCAGTACATGCACGCCATGTGATTGTGTACTTAAGAAAATGTGCGATGTTTCAAGACTATATTTACATAAATTTACGAAACCTTCCGTAAATGACGTGACATTTGTTTGCAAAGGACGTCGAAAGATGACGATATTTTCACAGGAAATGTGGAATTATGAACACTTTCGACGTCCCTTACGGAAGTATCGTGAATTTCGTAAGTATATTGTATGAGATATCGCACATCTTATAAGGTACAAAATTCAGATTTGCACCAAATATTTTCACGGTTTACGCGAGTGCAAACAATGTGATAATTCACCCGAGAATGGTGAATATAGTTCAAGATATTGAAAACTCCATGGATGCGTAGACCGTCACATGTGACATGTGTATGTTTAATATCAGGCGCGGGTCCAGGATTTCGGGTTAGGGGGGGGGGCGTAACTATTTTGCAATACTTGACTATATTATCGAACGCGCTAAGGGGGTCCGGGGGCATTCCCCCCCAGAATTTTTTTGAAATCTACATCGCATTTCCTGCGTTCTGGCTCATTTTGGAGCAAACCCCCCCCCCCCCCCCCCCCAACCCCCCCCCCCCCCCCCCCCAATAAACAATAAATTCACAACGCGAACGTAGAAATACGTGCCTTAAGTAATTTGCAAACAATCTTTAGGGAGGGGGGGGGCGCGCGCCGGGTCCGCACCCCCCCCCCCCCTGAATCCGCCCATGAATATAACACGTCACTGCGCAGGCTGATCTGGGACTACACTGGCCACACAAGTCGGTCAGATTTGTTTGTCAACAGGAAGCACAAATATCGCTGCACGTTTTAGTCCACTCTATACATACCTGAACAGAAAACAACCGCCGACAATGCATATAAACCAAGGGAGATAACACCGTTCTGTAAGTCATGAACAGGCTGGGTTGTCTGCCCTATGTTCCGATGAGTCCGACGTTACAACCGTAGTGAAATAGTTTGAGAAGAGTTATTTTGTTTATATTTATTTTCTTTTTAGTTACAAACATATACGTTACATAATAGGAAATATATACATGTGTTGTCACTGGAGTGTGCATGACAGCAGGGTACGAGTCCACATTAGTTTAATTATTTTAAGACAGTTGAATCTCACTATACCAAAACACCACGGGTACCATCGACGTGTTCCGTATAGAGAGGTTCAACTGTACAACCCGTGTACCTCAAAGCCCCGCTCTTCCAACAGGTCCATGATGTGGCCCTGACAGCTGGTGATTGATTGCTTACAGTGGAAAACTCTCTATACCGGACACCCTGGCGGTACCTATGGTGTTCGGCATAGAGAGGTTCCACTGTACTTGCATTTTATTGTAGCCGGCTGGCATGTACACAATGAACAGTATCATGGTATATTCTATACTATCAGATAAATGCTAACACCTACTTCAACCCCTTCAACACAAAACGCTAGTTTTAATAGTTATAACGAACAGTATATATAGATATGAATGAAACAACTCAATCATCTCATCAGAATCCTCACTGTTCGCAATTATTTTATTATATTAAAATATTACATTAAATGCCTCATTCCGATCGCCAAATGTGAAATGAGAATGAGTATAGTTTAACGTCCCAGCAACAGCTAAGGTCACATAAGGATGGACTTAAAGTTCGACGTATCATTCGACAGACGAGTTGGATGGAAATATTATCAACATATTTTCATGCCCTATGGTAGGTTTTGAACTCACAAGCTTCAGTAGTGAAGTGCTGTACTCTGTCCCTGAGCCACACCCATCACAGACTAGTGTGAAAGGGTCGAGTTAATATTACACACTGCACAGTCTGGCCAGTAATCTTATCAGTCTGAAACAAGTAGATACGACGATTTTGCTGTCAACTCCTGTATCGCCGTGCTTTTCAAAATCAGTCATATTTTCTGAAAATCACGTCCAAAGTTGACACAAAACTCGGAGTTCATGTGGAATTCAATTCAATTCAATTCCGCATGAGCTCTGAATTTTTGTGTCAACCTTCGATGTCATTTCCGCATGCGCTCTGAGTTTTTACGTCAACTTTCGACGTCATTCTACGGATTGAAGTCATGTGTTCTAACCCCTAGGCCACAATCCATCCCTATGCTTCCCTTGAACGTACGACTGATTTGAGTGAATTGACAATTGACTAAAATCAGAGCGCGGATATGCGAACTAGTTGAAAAGTCTGCATGAGCTGCATGTATATTTTTTGTCAATTTTTCGACGTCATTTACGGAAATTATGACTGATTTTCCAAATGCATATCATGCATTAAATACACTACATGACTCATAAATAAGTCATCAAAACAATTAAAACACGATTACTTGATATGCTTTCAGTAGAAATAAAGAATTACTCCCTCAAAATGCAATTAGTTGGAATATAATTTCGACAAATCCGCTACAGATTAGTAAAGGGCGGCATGTGTTGGACATATATGAAAATATGGATGATGATAAACAAGCATTGCAAGGTTCAGGTTAATATGAGTTATGGTTGCACAGATATACTATACTTAAACACAATAGTCTTACAATCACATGTAAAGAGAGAGAAATCACAGTATATATGGATTTTATTGCGAAACAACGATTTTCCTATGGGAATTTAACATAGGGGACTAAAAATATTTTTGGAATTTGTGGACCGATTTTCAAAATCTATCTTTTGTTTTCTTAGTTACATCATTTCCAAGCTATCTAAACAGGTTTCGGAAAATGTTTCGTTTTTCGATTCCTTCTGCAGTCCCTCCGTCTCCTTTTGTCCCATTTAAATTCACATAGAAAAAACGCAATAACATTTTCGCAATAAAATCAATATTTGATGGAAGTTCATGACATAAAAACATTTGAAACATATGAAAATAGCCTGATACCACCTTCAGTCACTATCAGTAAAATAAATATTACTAAATGATTATATATGTATAGCTTAATTTTTAGAATTGGTGGAATAGTGACACAATTATACACTTATTTAATTCCTATATATACTATTTTGTGCCTACTGAGTGGGCATGTAGTGATGCTGTACCTTTAATATTTCTTCATACATGTGAGCATTTTGGAACACACCTATGTCACCATTAACATGACCTTTTTGACCTTCATATGGTTGTAGAAAGACTTTTTGTTACGTCAACAAGTTTCTAAGCCCTAAAAGTAATGTTTGGACAAGCACCTGGCTCAGAACACAGGCATTCGACATGTTTCCGCTTTCATCGCTATAACTACATATGAATAACATGGCTTATAACTTTGACCTCGTAACAAATTCCGCGATTTAATTAACGTTAATGTAATTATTTCGGCGGAAAGTGCAAATGTTCATTTGAGAAGTATTATTATCTTGCTGAAAGAGCATAGTTGGAACATAATTATGCAAAGAATATCGAATTACAGCTGGTTATCCTAGGTCGGACACGACTTCGTATCATAACAAATGAAATAATGTGTTTTAGGGCTCTAATGTCAATATTGTAGTGGAAAGTTCATATGTTCAGTTGAGAATTATCGTTATCCTGCAGAAATACATAGAATGCAGGCAATTACAATTTTATACATGGTTATAAGCCTTGTTATTCATATGTAGTTACATGTATACCGATGAAAGCCGAAACACGCCGAATGCCTGTGGCTCAGAATGGACACAACGAACTGGGAAACAGTACGATACTACGGAGCCCCGCAGGGGACGTAGAATTCAGTTTTTTATTAATTCGTTCCAACGAAATAACAATTCGTTCCCACGGGAACGAATTGTTAATTTAGTGGGAACGAATTGTTTTATATTGGGAACGAATTGTTAATTCGGGGGAAAGAATTGTTAAATTGAGGGAACGAATTGTTAATTCGAGGGAACGAATTGTTATATCGTGGGAACGAATTGTTATTGAGGGAACAAATTGTTAAATCGTGGAAGCGTATTATAAAAAATGTCCATGTCCTCTCCGTACGATACAACCAGCACAGATTGCCAGCACACGATGATTTAACCCTTCCAGCACCACTGGTATTGTAGAACCCTCTAAATGTCCATGTCCTCTCCATACGATACAACCAGCACAGATTGCCAGTACACGATAATTTAACCTTCCAGCACCACTGGTATTGTAGAACCCTCTAAATGTCCATGTCCTCTCCGTACAATACAACCAGCACAGATTGACAGCACATGATGATTTACCCTTCCAGCACCACTGGTATTGTAGAACTCTCTAAATGTCCATGTCCTCTCCGTACAATACAACCAGCACAGATTGACAGTACACGATGATTTAACCCTTCCAGCACCACTGGTATTGTAGAACCCTCTAAAGTCCATGTCCTCTCCGTACAATACAAACCCAGCACATTTGCCAGCACACGATGATTTAACCTTCCAGCACCACTGGTATTGTAGAACCCTCTAAATGTCCAGTCCTCTCCATACGATACAACCAGCACAGATTGAGTACACGATATTTAACCCTTCCAGCACCACTGTATTGTGAACCCTCTAAATGTCCATGTCCTCTCCTACGATACAACCAGCACAGATTGCCAGCACACGATGATTTAACCTTCCAGCACCACTGGTATTGTAGAACCCTCTAAATGTCCATGTCCTCTCCGTACAATACATCCAGCACAGATTGACAGCACACGATGATTTAACCTTCCAGCACCACTGGTATTGTAGAACGCTCTAAATGTCCATGTCCTCTCCGTACGATACAACCAGCACAGATTGACAGCACACGATGATTTAACCCTTCCAGCACCACTGGTATTGTAGAACCCCTCTAAATGTCCATGTCCTCTCCGTACGATACAACCAGCACAGATTGACAGCACACGATGATTTAACCCTTCCAGCACCACTGGTATTGTAGAACCCTCTAAATGTCCATGTCCTCTCCGTACGATACAACCAGCACAGATTGACAGTACACGATGATTTAACCTTCCAGCACCACTGGTATTGTAGAACCCTCTAAATGTCCATGTCCTCTCCGTACGATACAACCAGCACAGATTGCCAGCACACGATGATTTAACCTTCCAGCACCACTGGTATTGTAGAACCCCTCTAAATGTCCATGTCCTCTCCGTACAATACAACCAGCACAGATTGACAGCACACGACGATTTAACCTTCCAGCACCACTGGTATTGTAGAACCCCTCTAAATGTCCAATGTCCTCTCCGTACGATACCAACCAGCACAGATTGACAGTACACGATGATTTAACCCTTCCAGCACCACTGGTATTGTAGAACCCTCTAAATGTCCATGTCCTCTCCGTACGATACAACCAGCACAGATTGACAGTACACGATGATTTAACCTTCCAGCACCACTGGTATTGTAGAACCCTCTAAATGTCCATGTCCTCTCCATACGATACAACCAGCACACATTGACAGCACACGATGATTTAACCTTCCAGCACCACTGTATTGTAGAACCCCTCTAAATGTCCATGTCCTCTCCGTACGATACAACCAGCACAGATTGACAGTACACGATGATTTAACCTTCCAGCACCACTGGTATTGTAGAACCCTCTAAATGTCCATGTCCTCTCCATACAATACAACCAGCACAGATTGACAGTACACGATGATTTAACCTTCCAGCACCATGGTATGTAGAACCCTCTAAATGTCCATGTCCTCTCCGTACGATACAACCAGCACAGATTGCCATGCACACGATGATTTAACCCTTCCAGCACACTGGTATTGTAGAACCCTCTAAATGTCCATGTCCTCTCCGTCATACAACCAGCACAGATGCCAGCACACGATGATTTAACCTTCCAGCACCACTGGTATTGTAACACCCTCTAAATGTCCATGTCCTCTCCATACGATACAACCAGCACACATTGACAGTACACGATGATTTAACCCTTCCAGCACCACTGGTATTGTAGAACCCTCTAAATGTCCATGTCCTCTCCATACGATACAACCACACAGATTGCCAGTACATTCGATGATTTAACCCTTCCAGCACCACTGTATGAGAACCCTGTAAATGTCCATGTCCTCTCCGTACGATACAACCAGCACAGATTGACAGCACACGATGATTTAACCTTCCAGCACCACTGGTATTGTAGAACCCTCTATGTCCAGTCCTCTCCGTACGATACAACCAGCACAGATTGCCAGTACACGATGATTTAACCCTTCCAGCACCACTGGTATTGTAGAACCCTCTAAATGTCCATGTCCTCTCCGTACGATACAACCAGCACAGATTGCCAGCACACGATGATTTAACCTTCCAGCACCACTGGTATTGTACCCTCTAAATGTCCATGTCCTCTCCGTACAATACATCCAGCACAGATTGACAGCACACGATTGATTTAACCATTCCAGCACCACTGGTATTGTAGAACGCTCTAAATGTCCATGTCCTCTCCGTACGATACAACCAGCACAGATTGACAGCACGATGATTTAACCCTTCCAGCACACTGGTATTGTAGAACCCCTCTAAATGTCCAAGTCCTCTCCGTACGATACAACCAGCACAGATTGACAGCACAGATGATTTAACCCTTCCAGCACCACTGTATTGTAGAACCCTCTAAATGTCAATGTCCTCTCCGTACGATACAACCAGCACAGATTGACAGTACACGATGATTTAACCTTCCAGCACCACTGGTATTGTAGAACCCTCTAAATGTCCATGTCCTCTCCGTACGATTACAACCAGCACAGATTGCCAGCACACGATGATTTAATTCCTTCCAGCACCACTGGTATTGTAGAACCCTCTAAATGTCCATGTCCTCTCCGTACAATCAACCAGCACAGATTGACAGCACACGACGATTTAACCTTCCAGCACCACTGGTATTGTAGAACCCCTCTAAATGTCCATGTCCTCTCCGTACGATATAACAGCACAGATTGACAGTACACGATGATTTAACCCTTCCAGCACCACTGGTATTGTAGAACCCTCTAAATGTCCATGTCCTCTCCGTACGATACAACCAGCACAGATTGACAGCACACGATGATTTTAACCCTTCCAGCACCACTGGTATTGTAGAACCCTCTAAATGTCCATGTCCTCTCCGTACAATACAACCAGCACAGATTGACAGCACACGATGATTTAACCTTCCAGCACCACTGGTATTGTAGAACCCTCTAAATGTCCATGTCCTCTCCGTACGATACAACCAGCACAGATTGCCAGTACACGATGACTTAACCTTCCAGCACCACTGGTATTGTAGAACCCTCTAAATGTCCATGTCCTCTCCGTACAATACATCCAGCACAGATTGACAGCACACGATGATTTAACCTTCCAGCACCACTGGTATTGTAGAACGCTCTAAATGTCCATGTCCTCTCCGTACGATACAACCAGCACAGATTGACAGCACACGATGATTTAACCCTTCCAGCACCACTGGTATTGTAGAACCCCTCTAAATGTCCATGTCCTCTCCGTACGATACAACCAGCACAGATTGACAGCACACGATGATTTAACCCTTCCAGCACCACTGGTATTGTAGAACCCTCTAAATGTCAATGTCCTCTCCGTACGATACAACCAGCACAGATTGACAGTACACGATGATTTAACCTTCCAGCACCACTGGTATTGTAGAACCCTCTAAATGTCCATGTCCTCTCCGTACGATACAACCAGCACAGATTGCCAGCACACGATGATTTAACCTTCCAGCACCACTGGTATTGTAGAACCCCTCTAAATGTCCATGTCCTCTCCGTACAATACAACCAGCACAGATTGACAGCACACGACGATTTAACCTTCCAGCACCACTGGTATTGTAGAACCCCTCTAAATGTCCATGTCCTCTCCGTACGATATAACCAGCACAGATTGACAGTACACGATGATTTAACCCTTCCAGCACCACTGGTATTGTAGAACCCTCTAAATGTCCATGTCCTCTCCGTACGATACAACCAGCACAGATTGACAGTACACGATGATTTAACCTTCCAGCACCACTGGTATTGTAGAACCCCTCTAAATGTCCATGTCCTCTCCATACGATACAACCAGCACACATTGACAGCACACGATGATTTAACCTTCCAGCACCACTGGTATTGTAGAACCCCTCTAAATGTCCATGTCCTCTCCGTACGATACAACCAGCACAGATTGACAGTACACGATGATTTAACCTTCCAGCACCACTGGTATTGTAGAACCCTCTAAATGTCCATGTCCTCTCCATACAATACAACCAGCACAGATTGACAGTACACGATGATTTAACCTTCCAGCACCACTGGTATTGTAGAACCCTTCTAAATGTCCATGTCCTCTCCGTACGATACAACCAGCACAGATTGCCAGCACACGATGATTTAACCCTTCAGCACCACTGGTATTGTAGAACCCTCTAAATGTCCATGTCCTCTCCGTACGATACAACCAGCACAGATTGACATACACGATGATTTAACCTTCCAGCACCACTGGTATTGTAGAACCCTCTAAATGTCCATGTCCTCTCCGTACGATACAACCAGCACACATTGCCAGTCACGAGAATTACTCCCAAATACACGATGATTTAAAGTCCATGTCCACCTCCATACGATACAACCAGCACAGATTGACAGACACGATGATTTAACCTTCCAGCACCACTGGTATTGTAGAACCCTCTAAATGTCCATGTCCTCTCCGTACGATACAACCAGCACAGATTTGACAGCACACGATGATTTAACCTTCCAGCACCACTGGTATTGTAGAACCCTCTAAATGTCCATGTCCTCTCCGTACGATACAACCAGCACAGATTGACAGCACACGATGATTTAACCTTCCAGCACCACTGGTATTGTAGAACCCTCTAAATGTCCATGTCCTCTCCGTACGATACAACCAGCACAGATTGACAGCACACGATGATTTAACCTTCCAGCACCACTGGTATTGTAGAACCCTCTAAATGTCCATGTCCTCTCCATACGATACAACCAGCACAGATTGACAGTACACGATGATTTAACCCTTCCAGCACCACTGGTATTGTAGAACCCTCTAAATGTCCATGTCCTCTCCGTACGATACAACCAGCACAGATTGACAGCACACGATGATTTAACCCTTCCAGCACCACTGGTATTGTAGAACCCTCTAAATGTCCATGTCCTCTCCGTACAATACAACCAGCACAGATTGACAGCACACGATGATTTAACCTTCCAGCACCACTGGTATTGTAGAACCCTCTAAATGTCCATGTCCTCTCCGTACGATACAACCAGCACAGATTGCCAGTACACGATGACTTAACCTTCCAGCACCACTGGTATTGTAGAACCCTCTAAATGTCCATGTCCTCTCCATACGATACAACCAGCACAGATTGACAGCATACGATGATTTAACCTTCCAGCACCACTGGTATTGTAGAACCCTCTAAATGTCCATGTCCTCTCCGTACGATACAACCAGCACAGATTGACAGCACACGATGATTTAACCTTCCAGCACCACTGGTATTGTAGAACCCTCTAAATGTCCATGTCCTCTCCGTACGATACAACCAGCACAGATTGCCAGTACACGATGATTTAACCTTCCAGCACCACTGGTATTGTAGAACCCCTCTAAATGTCCATGTCCTCTCCGTACAATACAACCAGCACAGATTGACAGTACACGATGATTTAACCCTTCCAGCACCACTGGTATTGTAGAACCCCTCTAAATGTCCATAAATGATTATAAAGTACGATCATTGCACATGAAAAAATAAATACAGATATTGAATAAATAGTAATGTCGGTTAACATTTTAAGGAAACACGGTTATCGCCGCTGATATCAGTGTAGAAATTTGTCTGATATAAAATGTATAATAATACCAATCAATACCTGGGGTGATGGTGATTGAATGTTTATTTTCCCAGAAAATGTCTCAGATGATGTCTCTGGTATAAAGAACAGTTTGTGGCTACTGGGTGGGCAAATACCGCTGTTATGTATCTCTGACTACACACCAGCAATGAATGTTCATGACTGCAAAACAGGCTACTGCTGTTTATCAGGCTCGGCTCGCAAACCGTAGGAATTCCTCTGCAAGCCTCTGAATTCCTACAAATTTCCTAGCATTGCCTAATTTTAACTTGATATCAAAATACACTAGTCGGGTATTCTTTATGTATATGGGCTATGGAATTACATCCCTTATCGCATCGCCGTATTTCACTGACATTGGTTTCGACAGCGATATGTTCCGTAAATGACGTCGATTAACCCTTTCACCCCTAAGTAACTATAATTAATTTTGATATTTTAATTTTGCAATCAATCTAACTGTCACAAAATGATTTTCAGACTAGTCCATTTATGAAAAAGGGCTGTTTTTGTTCTGAAAAGTTCTAGCCAAAGAAGTGCAGATCCTGATGAGACGGCTCAACATGAGCCGGCTCATCTGGATCTGCACTATTTATGTACGCCGCTATAGCGTGCTTTCGGGTTCAAATTGGGTTAATATTTAACAATGAAAAACATTTTAGTAGTTGCAGATTTTAATTCCGCATGAGCTCTGAGTTTTGTGTGAATTTTCAACGCTGTTTACTGAAAGTATTTCATGTTTTCTAAATAAATTGTATTACAAGTGTATTAATTGTCTTGTGTCGTTGTTGTTGTTGTTGTTGTTGTTGTTGCATCGTTTTTGTCTGGCTTAAATGGATCTGGCAGTTGATTGAAATACAGTGGAATCTCTAAACCGAACGCAGTGGGCGGTCCCCAGGGTGACAGTTGTAGACATGTTTGGCTCACAGGTTCTTGAAGAACGGTTCATATTTCGGTGTTTTATGGCTTATTTCGGGATATCTGGTGGTTTGGGTGCATTTTTACCAACATACAATTGACGTCACCTCACGCGAATTACACGTATAACTAGAAGTGTTTCTTTGCGGGTATTTTGACAGTATAAAACGTGTCCGAAAGTTCAGAACGCTGAATGTGTAGATAATTGACAATTCGTGCCGTGTGCAATGATTGAGCTTTAATAATTGCACAAAACTATGTAAATTACCCAAAACCAACGAAATCTACCCAAATATACCCAAAATACCCATATGACACCAACTTACTGACCACCTGTTCAAACACCTGTGGTTTTGCTATCATGATTGCATTTCAACCATTAACATACAGTATCATTACACCTAGCTTATAGTGACCCCAACTACATGAAGCACACTGATTGATAGCCATCAATGCGAGGAAGCTATTTATGAAATGTGGTGAAGATCCGACTAACGGATCACGAGATGTTCAACATTTGGATATACGTTCAACATTGTTGACGCCTTCCAATGAAACTCCAAAAAAACCTATATAAAGGCCTTTTAGTGGCGGTTCTTCGTTTGTTTCTTTCTTTTCATGTTCGATGTATTTTCGCAGCATTTTACTGCGGTTTCTAAACCAAACAAAAGTAAGATAATTGTAACCATTTTAACATTCCTGCTACATTTTGTTCACCTGTGTATCCTAACTGTAATGCAGAAACATAGACATATAATTCCAGCACAAAAATATTTACACAATTCCCTAACATTTGATTGGCCCGTAGCAAGTCTCTGTCCAAAATTTATATCCCAGTAAACTCCCATACGCCGAACTACTTTCCGTAACCGTGAGGCGCAGTTAAAATAATTCTTAAGAAAACGGAAAATAACACACATTTTCTTGATGGATTTATTTCAAATGCTGGAATTATAAGGAATGAATGGCCTTTTTGTGGAATTTATCGGGGTATAAACTTGGAAAAATCGCGGGAAAACTGGACGAAGGCTTCCACTTGGAATAATCGCGGGAATACTGGACGAAGGCTTCCGGCCTTCGTCCAGTATTCCCGCGATTTTTCCAAGTTTATACCCCGATAAATTCCACAAAAAGGCCATTCATTCCTATAATAACTTTCACCTGTGTATCCTAACAGTAATGCAGAAACATAGACATATAAATTGTACAAATCCTTGTGTAATGTACCAAGTCCTTGATGTACAGTAAAGTGTCGTGATGTCCACTTGTGCACGTACTAAGGACAGTGGTGACGTGCGGATGTGATGTGAACCCAATTACCACTTTAAATACATGCCCACTCAGTAGTATAGGCACAAAATGTTCTTTATATCAGAGACATCATCTGAGACATTTTCTGGCAAAATAAACATTCATTCACCATTATCCCACATATTGATTGGCATTATTATACATTGTATATCAGACGTAGATTTTCACACTGATATTCAGGGGCAATAACCGTGTTTCCTTAAACTGTTAACGGACAGTACTATTTATTCTCTGTATTTATTTGTTTGATGTGCAAATGATCATACTTTATAATATGTCGAAAGTATTGTTTTTCAGGTGACGCATTTAATTAGTACAAATAATTTAAACATACCATGTCTCATTTGCATATTAAAATAACCTGATACCACCGCGAGTCACTATCAGTAAACTAAATATTACTAAATAAAATGATTATATCTGTATAGCGGGCACTCGTAATGTTTAGAACTGGTGGAATAGTGACACAACTATACACTTATTTAATACCTATAAAGAACATTGTGTGTCTACTGAGTGGACATGTACCTTTAAGAACATTGTGTGTCTACTGAGTGGACATGTACCTTTAAGAACATTGTGTGTCTACTGAGTGGACATGTACCTTTAAGGCGCCGAGTCTCAGGTGGGGAAGAAACGTGTTAAAAGAGCATTTAACTATAGATTACCTGTCCCACTAAGTTTCTCTTCCATTATCACATTGCTAAAGTCGGTTGCCGTACTTGTGCGTATCTTATAGTTCGTCCTACATGCTAAGCCAATCGCTTGGCAGCATTGTGCTCTACTTATTCCACATAGTGCAACGTTTACCGCCAATAAGTTCTATATTACAAGAGTTAATGATTAACTGTTACACATGTGGGAAATGGAAAATCAATACTCGAATGGGATATTTCATTGTACACTTGGTTGAACTATAAATACGTTATTGTTCACATATTATATTTTTAAGGAATTAAATGAGAGGGAGCGATAGCGACAATATGAGAACAATATTAGAACACTAACTTATACATATTGTGATATGAGGAGGCACTGTATGGCCAATTAAAATTTAGCATGACATTTCCGCGACATCATTGAACTATGACATGCAAATGCAATAGTTAGCCGACAAACGCACGTGTATGACAAATGACAAGTTGCTACTGTATTGCTAGATGTATCAGACAGCTTGTTTGTGTGAAATGCGTCTTCTGTACCATCTACACCTCTAATGTAACACCATGTCCATGGTACGTCAGCATGCGTCACTTTCAGCTTTGATATAACTGACGCGACGACGTGAGAAAACGTGAGCGATTGAAGACAACAAATAAACCCTTTCAATATAGTACGCCTGTGTATATAGAAACACAATTGCTACCCCACTCCATACCTTTCGCGGGTAACCATTTAACCCCATCTCTTTAATGTAACACATGGAAGCGTGATTTTTGCAATCGGTTCCGGCGTGTTTGATATGTTAGTGATATAAAACTGTCAAGAAATTATTAACAAAGAACATACACATGCATAACTTGGTTATTTTATCGTGTCAATGTGTATATCTGACATTTACATGTATATCTTGTAAATTTGAAAGCTTCATTTCGTTATGTTGAATGTTGAACAACAACAAGAGAAAAGATGGCTTCCATGGGAAAATGATTTCCCTCTTCTATTACATAAAGGTATAAAATATACAGTTTACTAAATGTTGACCTACATGCAACTGGTTTGGGTATGCACTTCGGTTGCTCACATTTTCTGAATGTGTCAAATTGTAGCCATAGATAACATATGGAATTATTGTAGCTACTGTGTATACAGTAACAGAAACTGATAAACTGAAGGGTTCGTGGAATAAGAAGTAGCGACACAAATGGACATACAGTGGAACCTCTCTAAACCCGACACCGAGGAACGAATTTGTTTGCTTAATTAGATTGGTTTCACTGACATCTATGTCTAATGTTAATGCCTGTTCATGATTGTAAAGCACGCCAAACTGTCTTGGGAGCGCTCATATTGGAGAAATACAGTGGAACGTGTATAAACCGGACAGCGTGGGAGTCGCCTGAGAGGTTGCACTGTAGTATGGTTGAATGTACCAACATGACCACTGTCACACTTACCAGTATGTAACAGTGCAGATTCCGCTTGCTTTCCACTTTCTTTGGTACAATTGGTACTAAACTATGCAGTTTATTGCATTACCAAAGAAAGTCAAATCCCTGTGTATACATAATAGTATGATTCTCAACTATTCTTCCGAGACATCTGGGGGCCGTTTCACTAAACTTTGTACGACTAAAATGTTCGTAAGTGCAAAATTATGATAGTCTGTAAATTTCACATTAACAATGTTTTCTTGTAAACACATATTGGATTTACATTTATTGAGCATAGGCTGCATATGTAAATCCATCAATTTAAATTTACAGACGATCCTAAATTTGCACTTACGAACATTTTAGTCGTACGAAGTTTAGTGAAACGGGTCCCAGAATGGTTGCTTTAGCTCAATAACGGGTGGACCCTGATCAGATTGTAAACATGCAGTGATAATGCTCACAGTGTAGTGAGAAGTGGTGCATGGTAACATATGAGACACGCCATGACATTTTGTACCTTCAGACATCTGCGTAATTTCATAAAATACGTTTACAAAAAATCAGAGTACATGCGGAATTACATTCCGCATGTACTCGGGAATTTGTCTCAACTTCTGATGTTGTTTACGAAAAATATGCCATTTTCAGTAAATATATTTCATGAAATATCGCAGATGTCCGTAGGTACAAAATAACATGTCGTGTGTCGATTATTATATGCATTGAAATTATCGTTAACGTGATGAAATACATAGAATATTCGGTACGATGACTGTGTCGAACATACTTTATGTACAATACGAGGTCGTATCCGACCTCAGCTGGAACACGTGCATAGTTTATATAGCAATACCAAAGAAAGCCAAAGCAAGCCGAATCCATGTGTTCGCGGGCATGATAATAATGAGACACGCCATGTGATTGTGTCCCTTCGAACATCTGCGAAGTTTCATTAAAAACGTTGACAAAATTTACAATATTTTTCATAATGGCGTCAACAGTTGACGGTATATGTTCTGATCAGACTACACGTGCTGACCTGGGACCGTATGCTGGTCGCAGCCGTCTTATGTGCCATATATACTTGCAAATACAAACATGTGTGATGCCATCGATTTAGGCTTTCTGAAACTGTAAATATGCAACATAGCAGAATGTACATTGACATCAACTGTCTACATGTCCTTGTTGTCAAACACGTGCCCGTTTCACTAAACTTCGTACGATTAAAATGTTCGTAAGTGCAAATTTCGGATCGTCTGGAAATTTCAATTAATGGATTTACATTTATTGAACATAGGCTGCATATGCAGCCTATGCTCAATAAATGTAAATCCAATAATTGTTTACAAGAAAACGTTGTTAATGTGAAACTTATAGAATATCATAATTTTGCACTTTTTAGTCGTACGAAGTTTAGTGAAACGCGCGCCAGATCTGTGTAAATGTATTGTGTGATCATTCTTCAGATCGAGGGCTCCAGAAAACAAAATTCAAACGTAGAAACTAAGAGATCTGAGGAAAACAATTAAAATTACCCGAAAATGGCACATTAGAAAATGACCAAGTTACCATTCTTAAAATCATGCAAAACCGCACTACATGTTCGAACGCAAGACAATACAAGAATATAATAGAATATATAGAGGATATTCATATTTTTGCACCACGAGATGAACATATATGTCATATTCGTTGCAAAAATATGAATATTCTATTTATTATATATGGAAATCAGCAGTTTTTTAGACTGTATACGGTAATGAATGTGTATTTCCAGCTTATTTAATTTGCAGTCCAGCACTGCAGGTGCGCGTTATAAATATAGATAGCGGAAGTAGTCGTATTTTCACCGGAAGATGTTTATTTCATCGATGAGAACATATGACTTTTATTTACATCGTATAACTATGTATTTCATGGGTAGGTATGTAATAAAATAGTTTATTAACGTCTCATCACATGTACACTTATTCAATTCTAGACATACAAACTACATGTACATGTAGTTAACATGCATACATTAACTCACGTACCATTCTAGACATACATACTACATGTACATGTAGTTAACATACATACATTAACTCACGTACCATTCTAGACATACATACTACATGTACATGTAGTTAACATACATACATTAACTCACGTACCATTCTAGACATACATACTACATGTACATGTAGTTAACATGCATACATTAACTCACGTTACCATTCTAGACATACATACTACATGTAACATGTAGTTAACATTACATACATTAACTCATCGTACCATTCTAGACATATAGGACATACATTACTACATGTACTGTAGTTAACATACATACATTAACTCACGTACCATTCTAGACATACATTACTACATGTACATGTAGTTAACATACATACATTAACTCACGTCCCCACCTTTCTAGACATACATACTACATGTATATGTAGTTAACATGCATACATTAACTCACGTACCATTTCTAGACATACATACTACATGTACAGTAGTTAACATACTACATTAACTCACGTACCATTCTAGACATACATACTACATGTACATGTAGTTAACATGCATACATTAACTCACGTACCATTCTAGACATACATACTACATGTACATGTAGTTAACATACATACATTAACTCACGTACCATTCTAGACATACAAACTACATGTACATGTAGTTAACATACATACATTAACTCACGTACCATTCTAGACATACATACTACATGTACATGTAGTTAACATACATACATTAACTCACGTACCATTCTAGACTACATATACATGTACATGTAGTTAACATACATACATTAACTCACGTACCATTCTAGACATACATACTACATGTACATGTAGTTAACATACATACATTAACTCACGTACCATTCTAGACATACATACTACATGTACATGTAGTTAACATACATACATTAACTCACGTACCATTCTACACTACTACTACATGTACATGTAGTTAACATACATAATTAACTCACGTACCATTCTAGACATACATACTATGTACTGTAGTTTAACATGCATACATTAACTCACGTACCATTCTAGACATACAAACTACATGTACATGTAGTTAACATGCATACATTAACTCACGTACCATTCTAGACATACATACTACATGTACATGTAGTTAACATGCATACATTAACTCACGTACCATTCTAGACATACATACTACATGTACATGTAGTTAACATGCATACATTAACTCACGTACCATTCTAGACATACAAATATGTACATGTAGTTTACTGCATACTTAACTCATGTCATTCTAGACATTAACTACATGTCAGTAGTTAACATGCATTCATTATCACGTACCTTCTAGCATACTACATGTACATGTAGTTACATACGTATTAACTCACGTACCATTCTAGACTTTCATACTACATGTACTGTAGTTAACTGCATACATTAATACTGTACCATTCTAGACATACATACTACAGTACATGTAGTTAACATATACATTTAACTCACGTTACATTCTAGACATACATACTACATGTACATGTAGTTAACATGCATACATTAACTCACGTACCATTCTAGACATACATACTACATGTACATGTAGTTAACATGCATACATTAACTCACGTACCATTCTAGACATACATACTACATGTACTGTAGTTAACCATAAGTTAACATGTCCATTCTGACATATCTACATGTACTGTAGTTAACATACATACATTAACATCACGTACCACTAGACATACAAATACAGTGTACATGTAACATACATACATTAAGTACACTTACCATTCTAGACATACATACTACATGTACATGTAGTTAACATGCATACATTAAGTACACGTACCATTCTAGACATACATACTACATGTACATGTAGTTAACATGCATACATTAACTCACGTACCATTCTAGACTACATACTACATGTACATGTAGTTAACATGCATACATTAACTCACGTACCATTCTAGACATACATACTACATGTACATGTAGTTAACATGCATACATTAACTCACGTACCATTCTAGACATACATACTACATGTACATGTAGTTAACATGCATCACACTCCCACGTACATTCTAGATTCATACATACATTGTACATTGACATACAATACATGCTACTGTTACTCAGTTACCATTCTAGGACATACATACTACAGTACATGTAGTTAACTGATATTCTACGTTATTCAGCATACATACTACATGTACATGTAGTTAACATGCATACATTAAGTACACGTACCATTCTAGACATACATACTACATGTACATGTAGTTAACATACATACATTAACTCACGTACCATTCTAGACATATACTACATGTACATGTAGTTAACATACATACATTAACTCACGTACCATTTCTAGACATACATACTACATGTACATGTAGTTAACATGACATACATTAACTACATTGTACCATGTAGATTAACATACATAAGTACACTACCATTCTAGACATCTACATGTACATGTAGTTAACATGCATACATTAAGTCACGTACCATTCTAGACATACATACTACATGTACATGTAGTTAACATGCATACATTAAGTCACGTACCATTCTAGACATACATACTACATGTACATGTAGTTAACATGCATACATTAAGTACACGTACCATTCTAGACATACATACTACATGTACATGTAGTTAACATGCATACATTAAGTACACGTACCATTTCTAGACATACATACTACATGTACATGTAGTTAACATGCATACATTAAGTACACGTACCATTCTAGACATACATACTACATGTACATGTAGTTAACATGCATACATTAAGTACACGTACCATTCTAGACATACATACTACATGTACATGTAGTTAACATGCATACATTAAGTACACGTACCATTCTAGACATTACATACTCATGTACATGTAGTTAACATGCATACATTAAGTACAGTACCATCTAGACATACATACTACATGTACATGTAGTTAACATGCATACATTAAGTACACGTCCATTCTAGACATACATACTACATGTACATGTAGTTAACATGCATACATTAAGTACACGTACCATTCTAGACATACATATACATGTAACATGTAGTTAATGCATACTTAACACGTACCATTCTGACATAAATACTACATGTACGTAGTTAACATGCATACATTAATCCGTACCATTCTAGACATACATCTACATGTAATGTATTAACATGCATACATTAAGTACACGTACCATTCTAGACATACACTACATGTACATGTAGTTAACATGCATACATTAGTACACGTACCATTTAAGACATATTACATTAACTACATGTACATGTAGTTACATTACATTAAGACACGTTCCAATTAGACATACATACTTTGTATGTAGTTAAAAAAACATACATACATTAACAGTACATCTTTAGACATACACTATGTACATGTGTTAACATCATTACATTAAGTCACGTACCATTCTAGACATACATACTATGTACTGTAGTTAACATGCATACATTAAGTACACGTACCATTCTAGACATACTACTTTGTACATGTAGTTAACATGCATACATTAAGTAGTAACGTACCATTCTAGTCAATACATACTACCATGTACTGTAGTTACATGTGCATATTAAGTCACGTTACCATTTAGACTATATACATGTAAAATGTAGTTAAACATGCATACATTAAGTACACGTACCATTCTAGACATACAAACTACATGTACATGTAGTTAACATGCATACATTAAGTGCACGTGCCATTCCAATTTATAAATCAGATAACATACATGGACATGTATAATTACAAAGTATTTTTAACAATACATGTATTTGAAAATTTGTAAAAAAAAAAAATTAAGTGCATTTGAGCGCAACTTTTTTTTTTGCGTTTTTGCGTTTGAACGCATAAATACCATTTTGCATTCGAACGTACGTATTTTGCGTTCCAACGTAACTGTTTTGCGTTCAAACGCATGTTTAGTTCGAATGTAAATATACCTGTTTTAATTTTATTTTTTTTATAGTTGACGCGATAGTTCCGAGTATATAGGTTAAGTGTATTGTTATGAAGACCACATATAAATCGCGTTCACGTTAATAAATGAAATATATGGCGGGTAAATGCCACCATATTCCTGTGATGATTGTCGGTCGCGATAATAGACCCGAGAACAGCGCTCCATGCATCACATTGTACTTATGGCCATATATTCAACCACAGGTGTTCGGCTCGGAATTGTAAATTATGTCCTTGGTATTATATTGCTGCTGCAAGAGCTACTTCCATTGAGAGTTTGTTTTGTTTGTTTCATGTGCTTACGTGCTGCAGTCCGCGTCGTCATAAAATGTTCCACGTCGAAAAGAATGCACCGGTTTCCTGACGAGATGCCACTTAGTTCTACTTAGATGTATCGCATATACGCAATTATCGTCTAGTAACCGGCTCAAATTTGCTAGACGAAACTGTGTTTATGCAGTATCTTCTGTGTGTAGCTGAATGGGAATTCGTCAGGAATCCGGCGCCTATTTCGACGTAAATATATAGTCTAGCAGTAAACCGGATGTTATGAGCCGGACGTCATGACGTCGCGCGAGCCCAGGCCATACGTCAAACCACGATACACCACTTATGCATCATCATCCCGCGATCCGACGCAGTCCACGCCCGTACGACGTCAAACCCATCTCATGGCACCCGATACCAGAAACACGAATACAAATATTCGTGTTTCCAGCATCGGGCCGCATGTGGTAAACCAAGAGTGCGATTAACATTTCAATCTGACACCAGTAACGGGATTGTTCGCGTTTCTAGTATCATGTTGAACAGGTTGAATGTGTCCGGATCAAAACACCAATTCACATGTTACACTTCACATTACACCAATGTGGGAAGTTCGTTCCCAGTATTTTTATATAAATTTTCTTCCGCAGAAGGCGAAAATATGCGTTCCTTCGCTGTACAGCTTCTGGAGGACAGAGACACCCACGTCATGATCACCGTGACCCAGGAAGTGTCGCAGTATGGGCTTGTTTTCATTTTGCAAACGCACATTGCGGAGATGTTCGTCCGTGCGTTCGCGCCAGCACATACACTACGTTTCTGTCCTCGCACGTAACATTGCTTACGGGGTTGTAACTCCGCAGACCGCTGGTATCCATTATAGTGTCCTTATGCAGGGAGCAACATGTTCTACATGAACAAGGTGCAGCGGTTGACCTCACTAATCTGTTCGTTTTACCATGTACCAGTATGTCACTTATATTTTTGTCTCGCCTGAACGTAAGTAGAGGTGGATCCGGGAATATTTATTTCATACGGCCATATGTATGTAGTACATTCTGGTGTTTGGCCAATATATGTTTGATGTCTGGGAGAAATCTTGAGTATGTAAGAACAATGGGAACTCTCTTAGTCTTGCACTGTCTCTGTGTTGGCATCAGTACATGTACGTCCGCCCTATCCATTACATCCACGTGTTGTAATTGTCTCTCGATTAATGATGAACTATATCCCCTCTTTCTTAGCTGCCTTACGGTCGCAAAACCAATAATCCTCTTTGTTCCAATCAAAGCCACATATTATAGAGAATAGTAGGTTAGTGCCTGAATGAAGGGTAAAACATATCTGGCAAGGCTCAGGAAACGGGATGGGCGAGGCTCTGCCGAGCACATCCCGTTTCCGTGCCGCGCCAGATATGTTTTTTCCATTCACGGCACTAACCTACTATTCTATTTATCCCGTCAACACCTACAAATGGCTGTAAAATGCAAAAATATAACCCCGGCCACCGCACACATTCATACGCAGTGATTAGGTCGTATTGACAGGATATCAAAACTGTTTCACGGCACCGTGTTTCACGGCACATACGCACTGTGTTGACAGGATAAAATCATATTATCAGCGATGGGGAGGCTGCACTACATTATCAGTCAGTCAGTATATGTGTGACTCCTTTCAATGCCGGTTGGGAGACTACCAACTATGAGAACAACCCATTTCAGTTTCAGATGAGGATACTGTTGAAACATTGAATTAATTAGTTGTACGAATGAAACAGGAATATATTGCTATGTATATACAATTGCCAAGGTATCTTTTATGCCATTTGTACAAAGCATTTAACAATGAGAACGATTACTACACGATGGGTGTCTGATACTTTTAGTTCAGAGCAAACACGGTAATAGCACAAACTCCATCGTAATGAGGAAGACACCTTCATGTGTCACATCGTGAACAATGATGAATCATTCATACATACATTAACCAGAATTAAGCAGTCAGTCAAACGACTGGGACACTTCAAACCATCCTTGACAATCACAATTCTGCCAACTGTACACTTCTTACACTAATTGTGCACGATTCTGATTGTGTAACGATAGCACACGTGTTTGAAAATGGTTAAGCCATGAAAAAAGACTAATCAAAACTAGATGGTCGGTAAATCCGTCAAATGCTCCCCGATGACACCTGGATTGAAGTTCAACGTCCTTGACCCTGGGTATTGGTGTAGTGTACTTATTACTCACAATAAATGGTAATAAATGTGTATACCTTTATGAAGTTTCACATCATAATATCAATTGGTAACAGAGATAAACTACAAATGTGACCTGTCGGCACACGAATACCTCCGCTGGCAGCCAAAGAAAACGAGGCATGCAGGCACAGACAGAGGTAAAACAAAATGCCCCTCCCCCGTAATAGATTGGTGGGAGCATAATAAACTATGTTATTCAAAACGAGGTTAAGCCCAAAATCGGCTTCTGACTGCCGGACTAATTCTTACGCTCATGGATATGGGAAATCCTATCATATGCAGCCTACATGAACCACACAAATAATGTTATAATCCATCAATTATTTAAAATATCACTTGAATATTTCCGCTACAGTAACCGAGATGATGTTCAATTACCGCCGACCACAAGTGTCGAATGTACCAACGAATGTTTCTACCAACCTACCACAACGGTGATAGGCTACGGGAGCCCGCAGACTGAGTGTCGAATGTACAACGAATGTTTCCACACTACCACAACGGTGATAGGCTACGGAGCCCCGCAGACTGAGTGTCGAATGTACAACGAATGTTTCCACACTACCACAACGGTGATAGGCTACGGAGCCCCGCAGACTGAGTGTCGAATGTACAACGAATGTTTCTACACTACCACAACGGTGATAGGCTACGGAGCCCCGCAGACTGAGTGTCGAATGTACAACGAATGTTTCTACACTACCACAACGGTGATAGGCTACGGAGCCCCGCAGGGGACATACAATTCTTTTTTTATTAATTCGTTCCCACGAAATAACAATTCGTTCCCGCGAAATAACAATTCGTTCCCACGAAATAGCAATTTCGTGGGAACGAATTGTTAATTCGAGGAAACGAATTGCTAATTGTGGGAACGAATTGTTAAATTGAGGGAACGAATTGTTAATTCGAGGGAACGAATTGTTAAATTGAGGTAACGAATTAATAAAATAGAATTCTACGTCCCCTGCGGTGTTCTGTAATAGTCGGTCATGGACCCGTGAGAGGCTATTCTGACTGAATTTAGACGATAACTTTAAACTTAGCTCTACTTTTTAAAGTTATTTACCATGTGACATTACTTATTGACCTACCCTCGTATATCCGGTATTCCATACACAGTAACTTAGCAACTAAAATTGCTACGTCATCGTTCTTGTCAAGTGCGTTTTACAGCATCTAGTACAGTTAAGTACAGTTAGCTAAAACTTAGCACAATTTTTGCTTACACTCAGCGAAACAACGGAATGTCCCTCGCTGGCCACCATACAGTACCTGTTACTGTACTGTGTATTCCCCCCTGCGAAAAAAGTTCTAGAAGTTCTAGAACGTTCTAGAACTGTTCTAGAACATGAAGAACTGTTCTTGAACTATAATTTAAGTTCTTGAACTAGGATTCAAGTTCTTGAACTCAAGTTCAAGAACTGATATTAGTTCTAGAACAATTCAAGAACTGACATCAGTTCTAGAACTGTTCATTCAAGTTCTTGAACTAGGTTCAAGAACTGATGAGAGTTCTAGAACTGTTCAAGAAATGAGATTAGTTCTAGAACAGTTCATTAAAGTTCTTGAACTTGGGTTCAAGAACTGATACAAGTCCAAGAACTGTTCAAGAAATGAGATTCGTTCTAGAACAGTTCATTTAGTTCTTGAACTTGGGTTCAGAACCAAGATCAAGAACTGATTTTTGTTCAAGAACTGATATTAGTTCTAGAACTGTTCATACAAGTTCTTGAACTTTGGTTCCTCAGGTTCAAGAACTGAGATTAGTTCTAGACCTGCAGATTTGTGAACAATTTAGATTCTTGGTTATGGTTCAAAAACACTTGTGCTCATGAAATGCTGTATAAATATAAATAATAACTAGTATTTTGTTTTCATAGAACATGGATGCCCCACTTGCTGCTTTGTTAGTAAAAGATTGAAGCAAATATCCAAGAAAAGATGGTCAGAAATTATAGCAAACTCCCACAAAAGTTAAGTTCCATAAAGTTCTCGGCTTTGGACGCCATTGTTGTTGTTGTTGTTGATGATGATGATGTACGTGAAGTTCCGCCGCTGACTTTTCGGCGCACCTGGAGCCAGTCACATAGACTGCTCCAGTATGTTTTCCAGGGTCCCCGGTTGACCTTCACTTGGTCTAAAAATGTCCAAAAAACTTGTTGGGAATTACTATTTACACACGACCAGCATGCTGGCACAAGGTCAGCCGGTTGCGTCGCGTTCTGTTTTTAATGCGGGGGAAGAACCGGAGTACCTTCTGCTTCTGCTTCTGCCGTTTACAAGCCTCCTTAAACTCGTTGAAGATTATGCTTGGTAAGAGTTAACACATACGCAGAGGGAGTTCATCCATCAACGAAACAGCTTAAAAATGGTTAAAAACAGACATCTGCTGATGATTTAGAGAGCTGACACCCGGACCTTGAAGTTGTCCAGGGTGCCCACTTCGACAATGTCTGGCGGCAGGGCATTCCAGTCTCTGACAGTCCTTGAGAAAAACGACATCTGCCTGGCGTCAATGCGTCATGTGTCCCCGTGACATTGAAGACTCTGCGACCACCTATACGAACAAGCACCATACTTATTATGGTACGAAAGTGTTTTAAATTATTTTCTCTGGCTCTTCGGTCTTCTCTGGGTTCATCACTTCTATTTTAATCACGACAACATTAATTTTCTTATACAAATTCTAGTGCAGCATGTTTACTGTCTTAGTAACTATATCCATCAAAGGCTTATACTCCATATTATAGCCTATAGGTGTCCCGAATGTATCAATATTTTTCCCGTGTGTGTTGGCGGCAGGGACCGCGGGCAATATGTATACATGATAGTTGCGCAACGTACGTGCCGTAACACAGAGACGCCTGTGCTTCGCACTTCACGTGGAACGATGCAAACAGTTGTCGTTAGTGCCACGACGTGTTCGGAAAACGAAGATACGTTAGGGGCGTTTCGTCGCACCCACTGGCAGCGTTTTTAACCGAGTTGTACATAGTGTAAACTTTCCAATATATGATGGGATTCTCCCATTTGTGCAATCGGCAGCATGCAGGGGGCGGGGACGAAATACGACCAAAGACGACCGTGATTTAGAGGGTATTCCGTACACCAACCACTGGTACGCCGTACGCCGCTATTGTAGTATATCGTACGCGTGCACTCACTACATAAAAGCAGCGGATATAAAACACGTAAAATATGTAAATAAAA
>JAQRGA010003404.1:0-14284 GCA_029237695.1 Conchocele bisecta | reverse complement strand
AATGCATGTATGAAATATCAAGGCGTTCCATGAAAGGAAACAGATGTTATAGATATTTACCCCAAACGTTAAGTTTATGAATGTGCTAAGTTTGTGACCTTGACTTTGGGGTAAGGGGTGGGTCGTGGATTTGCTATAGCATGATAGAGTATCATCAGATGAATGCATGTATGAATATGAGGTGTTCCTGTAAATAACAGAAGTTACACAACAATTAACGCAACGTTAAGTTTATGAACATGCTAATTTTGTGACCTTGACCTTGGGGTAAGGGTTGGGCAGTGGGTCGTGGATTTGCTACAGCATGATAAAGGGTCATCTGAGGAATGCATGAATGATATATCAAGGCGTTCCATGAAAGGAAACAGATGTTATAAGACATTTACCCCAACGTTAAGTTTATGAATGTGCTAAGTTTGTGACCTTGACCTTGGGAAGGGGTAGGCGGTGGGTCATTGATTTGCTATAGCACGATAGGCTATCATCAGATGAATGCATGTATGAAATATCAAGGCGTTCCATGAAAGGAAACAGATGTTACAAGACATTTACTTCAATGTTAAGTTTATGAATGTTCTAAGTTTGTGACCTTGACCTTGGGGTAAGGGTTGGGCGGCGGGTCATGGATTTGCTATAGCACGATAGAGTATCATCAGATGAATGCATGTATGAAATATCAAGGCGTTCCATGAAAGGAAACAGATGTTATAAGACATTTATCCCAACACTAAGTTTATGAATGTGCTAAGTTTGTGACCTTGACCTTCGAGAAAGTGGTGGGTGTGGGTCATGGATTTGCTATAGCACGATAGAGTATCATCAGATGAATGCATGTATGAAATATGAAGGTGTTCCCTGTAAATAAACAGAAGTTACACAACATTTACCCCAACGTTAAGTTTACGAACATGCTAAGTTTGTGACCTTGACCTTGGGGTAATGGTTTGGTGGTAGGTCGTGGATTTGCTACAGCATGATAGAGGGTCATCTGAGGAAAGCATGTATGAAATAACAAGGTGTTCCATGAAAGGAAACAGAAGTTATATGACATTTACCCCAACGTTAAGTTTGTGGACGCCGTCGGGTATGCCATAAGTTCTTCTGCACGAAGTTAAAAATGAAAGTCGAAAGTAAATTCGATTTAAAATGAGAATAGTGGCTTGTCAATGGCAGAAGGTCTGAGCATTTGCAGAATTTCTTCATTTTCACGTGTCTATCATAGAAATGCGATTTTATAAACAGAAGATGAGCCACTGTTGACTTGAATTAGAGAATTAGTCAAGCATGACTTGCCACGAAGTGGACTTCATAGTTGGACGGTGATCCGATGAATGTGTGGAAAAAATGAAAAATGTGTCACTTGAAAGCAAATACACCGATACCCGCGTTACCCCCGATACCCGTGAACGTGGTGGCTATATGTGTCTGGAGAAATGTGGCTTATGGGCTTTTGTGACCAATGAATAACATGTGTTACATACCGAGGCTAACATAAGTCTGATTGGATTGTTCGATAAGCATCTTGAAAACGGTGTGGAGAACGTAGAGGTTTTTACTGGTGGGATGGTCGTGCATAAAGTGATGGCCCTTCCCAGCTCATCAATGTCACCTCTGAAAAAGGTGAGAGTTGACCTCTTTGTATGCTAGCAGTCAGAGCTCCAGATAAGCTGCATATTTGCTTAAATACCCAATTAAAATTGCCAAAAACCCAATTGAAATCAGAAGTAGCGAGTATCAAAAAGCAATAACAATTTTGTGGTACCTAAATCATGCTGCAGTAAACAATAAACAGACCACAAATATAGCATATTTTTCTTACTTTCCATGAAAATACATATTGGTATTTCATTATAATTGTCTCAATTCTAATGAAATGCCAAGACATGTTTTTATTTCAAAGCAAACTATTCAATAATTGCTGTCTATATATATTGATGTGTAAACAGTGTGATTTTATTTTACCCAATTAAAATTATTGAAATACCCAATTGCTTCAGAAATGATGGAGTGAATTACTAATTCCTTATCTGGAGCCCTGAGCAGTGAAAATAATAAGCAACACAATAGAACTATTTTCTTATTTCTATATGTAAAGATGTCTTGGAATTTCATCAGTATTGTGCCCTTCTTCAGGCGCAATAACGCTCAAGGGCAGACAATGTATTTTCCATCAAGCTATTATACGCATGAATTTATCTGCGAGAGAAAACCCGTAATTGTCAACTTACAAACAGAGCTCCAGATAAGCTGCGTATTTGCGTAAATACCCAATTAAAATTGCCAAAAACCCAATTGAAATCAGAAGTAGCGAGTATCAAAAAGCAATACAAAATTTTGGTACCTTTATCATGCTATAGAAAACAATAAACAGACCACAAATATAGCATATTTTTCTTATTTTGCATGAAAACACATCTCGGTATTTCATTCAAGGAGACAATTCTAACGAAATGCCAAGACATGTTTTCATTTCGAAGCAAACTATTCAATAATTGCTGTTCTTGTTAATGTAAACGGTATTGTGAATTTATTTTACCCAATTAAAATATTGAAATACCCAATAAATTCAGATATGATGGAGCAAAACTACTCAATTACTAATTCCTTATCTGGAGCCCTGTACAAATAATACACTGTCAACAGAACAACGTAATCACCCGCGTGTCGTTATAAAAAAAAAACCACCCCACATAAAAATTCATACACAGATGCAAACGCCCCCGAAACATAATAAAATGCATATTCAGAAATGTCATAAATAGGATATTCCATCTTACATGTTTGAATAGCTTGAAATAATACACTTGTGTACGTTGGCTTCCGCTTAAACAACTTGTTCGCTTCACTTACTTGTTGTTGATGAGGGAGCCGATGTACACTTGTGTATTATTTCACGCTATTCAAACATGTAGTAGGATGGAATATCCTCTATATCACATGAACATAACATAACGGAGCACACTGCACAAGGGGGATATTCTTAACAAGAGGCCCAAATGGACCTGTATCGCTCACCTGAAAGTATTATCCTCATTATAAAAGAGGAGTTGTGTACACAAACTCTGTACCCCATATATAATTGAATACAACAATGTAGAAAAAATTAAATTGTCCGTTGCAGCCCTCTCTCTGTAGCCATTTTAACCGTGTTAAAGCAGGACATATGTCTAACGAATGAATAAGATAAGGATCTTGTTCAAGGTATTTTTCAGTAGTTCTACAAGAAACGTTTTTGCCTCCATGCGGAATTCCACACTTGAGAACCCCAAGTCTATATGTTTGTAGTCACTATGATTATTTTTGTCAGTGACATCTATCTTGACTAGTCTCATCGCTAGTCTGATCAAGGACTTCAGCCTTCATGGATCAAAGATCATACAGCCAAGCAGAGGTCATCACTGAGCAAACACACCATCGGTCTATCTGTCTGGTACATGGTGAGAAAGGGTTGCAACCGCCTTTACAAACATGACAATTTGATCTATAATCATCCAAGCACTTTTACACACAGGTACATTTCCCAGCCAGCGGTGGCTCACAAACTTTAGCGGCATCACCGAGGTACCAGTTACCGTCTTGAAATCCTCCCTCCTGTTTGGAGAGTCTTTGAACAAGTAGTACAAACTAGACAAAAAAGAGGACAGTTTCCATCCAGTAGCCTCGACTCCAGTCTTGAATGAATGAATGAAATTTCAAGACATATTTACAGAGAGAAATAAAACATATAATCCTAATTCGTTTGGCGGATATTTTCGCCGCTAGCATGCAAAGAGTTAAAGAATGATATGGAACTGCTGCCTCAAAACAATTTGACAACTCAACGACAAGATATCTGGATGACCGTTTCATCTTTTGGGATGAATCACAACTACACGCAACAATTAATTTCACAATCTAATCCAACTCGACATATTAGTAAAAAAGCAGGGCTCCTTTTAAGCTGCGTATTTGCTTAAATACCCAATTAAAATTACCAAATACCCAATTGAAATCAGAAGTAGCGAGTATCAAAAAGCAATAAATAGAAAATGTGGTACCTTTATCATGCTGCAGAAAACAATAAACAGACACAAATATAGCATATATTTCTTATTTTCCATGCAAACACATCTTGGTATTTCATTAGAATTGTCTCCAAGGAGAGACAATTCTAATGAAATGCCAAGACATGTTTTCATTTTGAAGTAAACTATTCAATAACAGTCTGTTGATGTGTAAACCAGTGTGATTTTATTTTACCCAATTAAAATGTTGAAATACCCAATTGCTTCAGAAATGATGGAGTGACAATACTCAATTACTAATTCCTTATCTGGAGCATGAAAAAGTATGGAAATCAAATACAAACCGACATCTATTACAAACCAACCGATAGCAGACAGCATCTCGAGTTCATGTCATGCCACCCAAGTCACATGAAGATAGATTTACCATATAGTTTAGCGCGACACTTATGCTCAATTGTATCAGAACTACCAGTCCTAAAACAGAGACTTGAGGAATTGACGGTGTATCTTCAAAAACGAGCATATCCACTTTCTGTAATAAATGCCGGCATATTACGGTATAGTAAAGGCAGTACAATTAGATGGAGATAAAATAAAATCCAAAGACGCTTCACTGCAAAACACAATAGTATATGTATCCACATACAATCCTAAAAAACATGAAATATTCAATATATTCCGAAACAACATTCCAATCATAAACCAAAGTTATACAATGAGAGCTATACTATGTAATACAAATATAATAAAAAGTAAATGACAAACCAATAATTAAAAACAAAAAATTAACTCGTGCAAAATTTGTGCCGCAAGTCACAAAATACGCCCGTCGAATATGGGCCAGACAGCGAAGATGCAGAAATGTGAAGCTGTCACCAAGGCAAGAAACATTAATGAGAATTTGAAAGTCTATAGCATTATTTCTTCATCTCGTTGTGCTAAACATGTATACTAATTTAGGCAGAGATAGAAAAATAGAGTGTAAAGTAGAAATGATAGGGAATTGGATACAATAATGTAGAAAAAATGGATACAATAATGTAGAAAAAAGGTGATATTTTTGCTAAAAAATATTTTTTCGGCATAAAAACACCAAGGTGCACATCTTCAATATGTGTAGAAGACGTGTGTATAGTTTCAGAACGATCGACTGAACGGTTTCGGAGGAGTTGTGTACACAAACTCTGTACCGTATATAGAATTGTATAGAAAAATGTAGAAAAAATGTTAACAAGGTGATATTTTTAAATATTTTTGTTAAAAAATATATTTTCGGCATAAAAACACCAAGGTGCACATCTTCAATATGCGTAGAAGACGTGTGTATAGTTTCAGATCGATCGATTGTCAGAGCAGTCAAAATGGTCGCCAAAATGTTCTTGTTTTGTTCTATTCTTTACTGTATGGAGTTGTTATAAAGAGCATTTCATGCAGCTATTACATGTATACATACCAGTTTCAGGTATACAAATCATGTGATAACATATAAATATCCAGGTATACAATGCTATAATATATATTCAAAATGGCCGCCAAAATGATCAGATGTTCAATAATATTGATGATGAAGCTGCAGTTTTCAGTAATTAAAGAACACTAACATTGTTATGTATAGAGTGTGACATTCTGCCTATTTTCAAAGCAAATACGGATGTATTTCAATCAGTTTGAGTATTGAAGAACTGTTTCAAAGTGTGTCTAAAATGGATTGACTGTTGACAAGGAATACAATGTTATTATCGTTAACGAGCACATTTCTGACAATAAAGCAAGCACGATGATCATTGGCCAAGGCAGTATGTAGTATGGTATGATGAATGGCATGGGTATGCTTATTGCAAACATACATGGCTTTATCCCACATTAAGCATCCAGCATGTGTCTTCACATGTGACAATAATTTAAATTAACCCTTGGTAGTGAGTTGGACTGGAAAATAAATACAATACATGGTAACGATATGTAAGTCATGCAGTCACTGATGTAATCAGTTCTACATTAACCACTACATATGCTGTATTTATTCATCTAATTAAGCATTATTGAAACTAATATACCAAAAACCAAACCATATACAGTGTCACCATGACTGTCGATCAGTTTCAAGATGACCATCAACATGGTCGCTTTTGCAATTAGGAGATATTTACGGATCTATATGTACACTATTAATACAGCTTAAATTTCTAAAAATAGTTGATAATACCCTTAGCCCGAGGAGGTCCCGCATCTTGCGATAACACCAAACTCTGCTAGCCCATGACATATACTCGAATACATGTCTCTGGTTGCTATAGTAACGGAATATGATTGTCCATCAGGGTTGTAATAAATTTGAAAGACAACCATAGGGATTGGTATGCGGATTCAATGCCACATAGGGGTATATGGAGGCAAAGACGTGTGTATTAACTACAAACTACATGTGGTATGTATGTGCTAAACAGATACAATGTGCATATAAGTATGCATTCAGTAAATAAATGTACACATGGTACATGATTATAGAGCTGTTTGATAATTAGAATGACATTACCTGTTCTGAAATAGAGAATATATATATTCAGATGACCCCAAAGAGCCAGCAAAACACACAACTGTGGTACAATGCGGCATAAAACGCCTTCCACAAAGCCGATCCTTACCGCATGCGTAAATAGTTAGAATTCCATGTAGACAATAGTTCAATTGCATAGTAACATCCAAAATTCAATGTGTCTCGATAGAGGCTATGTGATATTGTTTAGATGAACATTTTGATCAGGGCTCAAAGTTAACTTTTTTTTTCACTAGATCAGTCGGGCTAGTACTTTTCGAAAATACTAGCCCTGACCTAATTTGTACTAGCCCTGACCTAGTGAAGTGTAACTTGCATTAATTTATCAAAGTTTTTATTAAATTATACATGTATAGTTATTATCAACTAACGTGCCATTGTATTTGTAGGAATCAGGACTCGATTGTACTGATTGTTTGGTGCTACATGCATATAAAGCATATGTCAATGGGAATCAATTATGAAGCGGACAGTTTTGAAATCTATTCAGTGTGCATTCCAGGAATTTTTAAAGTGGGGCCAGTTGACCCACCTCATACACAAAGTTGGGGACATTTGAAAAACTTATAACTACACAAATTAATCATGGAAATGTCTGGGATGCAGTTAATATTCATATTATTTATACTGAAAACAAGCCAAAAAATGTCAGCAGTAGGCATTTCCGGTTTGGACATTTCGTGTTTTTGTTCAATTTGTGACGATTAAATTCATCTTATCAAAGGTGTCAGATCAATGAATAATGATTCATTAAATGGGAAATTCTAATGTCCACTGATTCTGCCTCCCAGCCCAAAAAAACAAGAACTTTAAGTGACTTAGAATGTTCCATATCAGTTGAACTTATTTTCACTAACGCTCATGTCAGGGCACAATATTTATTAGCATCAATGTTAGTAAAATCACGTGCTCAACAGCACGCCTCAGCCAATACAAACGATTTTTGGACAAGTTGTTTGACACATTTGATCCACTGTGTATGATTGGCCGAGTCACAGGCCAATTGCATGATCGTCGCAATGAGAATTCATTTTTTTCAAAATAATTTTATGATCAATACGTACGGTACTCACTCACTGTTTGTGTATATTTCAGACAGCTTCCAATCAAACATTGCTATTTGGTGAATGAAGCAGTATTGAGGTTTGCATTGTTGATAATATACAGTCAAACCTGTGTCACAGTTGTCAAAACAGGACATGATTGAATTATGGTGTATTTGCTATAATATAACCTATTAATCAACCCTCGTTGTATTGTAGGTTCCAGCTACTGTGTAATCACCCCTCAATGTGTTTTTAGTACGAGTTGTTTATTAGCAGGGCCAGTCTTGACATTCCCGTGTTCACATAATGTAATCGTCCATGTGCTGTCCATGTAGTGCCTTGTATTGTCCGTATGGGTGAGTGGTGTGACGTAGGTGTGTGTGTCATCTTTTGATTGGAGGATCTATGCACGAGTAATTTATTCCGGGGCCCGTAGCGAGAAGTGTGCCGCCGGTATGATTGAGGGGCACTCTGTAAGTTTACGTTGGCAAGAGCTGTCGTGTTGTGGGAGGGTGTCGCAAAAGGATTTCTTCTATTTTTGTCTCGTCATATTGGTAAGTCATTAGTTAAGATTCCTAACCATCTTATAGAAACCATATACTAATGTAGCCTAAAGGCTCTAAGGGTAACTAAGTTACCGTATGCATAGACTCCAATAAAAGTATGTTTGTTTTAATCAATTGTAAACCTGGTTCCTGGTAGAAACGTTTGCTTTGAAGCAGACTATAACGTACATGTATATAATAAGGGGTAAACTGCCATAACCTATTGGTAGGGCTCGTTCTAAGGAGTGTGTCATATAATATACATGTATATGTTACCCGTTAGAAGCATACCGGTGATTGCGGTACCTGTAAAATGTATATACCATGTCGCTCTATAAATAGAATGTGTTGGTTATCATTTCCCAATATTCATTCCCGTTCTTGACAATGAGGACTTTGCTATGTTGGGAACCAGTGTAGCTCCAGATGAGACGGCGGGAAACTGCAGTCGCATCAGGCGCAGCTGGGCTGAAGGATAGAACTGGCACAATAACGTATGTTGTAACATTTACACCACTGTAGCTCCTGATCAGCCGGTACACATGTACAGTTTGATTGGAGTTATCTGGTTTAAGTGTCATTGCTCGTCAGTAGCAATATTGAAGATAGCGTCTATAGATATTTGCTAGGAAATATTAGTTCTTCCTGCTATTTAGCAATGTCTCGTTGTCAGATAGGGCTATGAGGTGGCACATGTATATATACTTATGGGTGCCTGTATGTGATTTCAGGCCATCGATGTTACGCCAATAAAAACCAGTCGAACCGAACCTGTGTTAGTCCTTATAAGGAAGAGCTGACCCTGTGACACCTGTCATAAGCAGCCACCCAAGGTAAGTTACAAAACTGGATGCTTAACAGAGGTGACCTCTTAATAGAGGGTTGTGTTTTCGAAATCAATATCGGCAAAATATGGCGACAGATTTGCGTATAATCCAGTGTTTTTGTAACCCATTCCTTTCGGAATACACATTTACGGATATGAAATTTATTAAGTATTATATTTTTATTTTTGTTATTTCTCAATGAAAGTATATAGACAGGGATATATCCACCAGGAATGATCCTTATGGGCTGTCAAAGGATTTTCAGTTGTTTTTATAGTAGTTTTTCCCGTAGAATCCAAATATGCCAGGTACCATTTCAGATTTTGCATATTTAATGAGTTAATTTGCATAAATTAAAGATGGCCGACTCGAAATTTAAAACTAAGTTTTCTACTCTTACAATTGCATTAACATATGCTCTAACAGACTAAAATGGAGGTTTGAATACTAAGCAAATGAAATTTTACAATATTCGTTGAAAATATTGCAATTATAGGGAGTTAGGTCACGTGACATTAAAAAAACCTCAAAATTGCGACGTTTTCCCCCCAAATATCACTAGTTTGATTACTAATTGCACCATTATAATAGTTTTATGTTAAATTGAACATGTTTCAACTCAGGGAGTTGAATATAATGCAAACATACGTAAATATGTATCCAAGTATAATATTGGTAAACATTAATATTGACATACATTATAGTCCTTCACTGTCTGAATCTTCGCCCCAGTATGTCTCTTCTAGTGAATTCTCATCACACTCGTCGCTATTAAAGCTAGACTGAGAGTGGCCCTCGCATTCATCAGCATCATATTCGTCAGTTGTATACTTCATAGTCCATTTAACCCTTTTTTCTGGGTGGTTTCTGTGATGGTCCCCTTCTTTCAGTGTTAGAGGACTCCTCATTGTCAGCTTGGTAATCAGTCCTTATTCTTCTTGAGTTCTTTCTTAGGCAAGGCGGAAATTGAGTACAAGTGTACCAGACTGGCTTTAAGCCCCCATCAGTTTCCCCCCAACCCATACCCACTGGTGATCTATAATTAATGTTGTCTTCCATACATTGTTTCCAAATCCGTGCTTGGCAGTCAGCTCGTTTTACATGTTCCCTTGCACTACTTTGGGCAGGTATTAATGGAACGCTTGATTTTACCGTATGTCTCTCGTACATCCATAGTCTTGTCTCAACGTGACTTTCATCATCTTTTCCGGAGTACATAACAGTTTGCAAGAACTTTTCTGCATCACTTGTATCATTTACTGCTTCATTTTCTCCAAATTTAAACAGCAGTTCTGCTTTAGATTCCTTTACCATGTTCTTTAATGGCTTAACTTTCCCAACATTAAATGGGAAGGAGGTAGTATCGCAGCCAGTGATGCTATGATTAGCTGGAAGAGCTTTGCATACTTCAGAACCATAATGATTGCTCACATTGTTCACATATACATACTTCTCTTTGTCTATTCTCATCACCCAATGTTCAGTGGGCTTCACTCATTGTATGCATATTAGTAGAACAAGCACATCAGTTCTGTGCAACACAACTATTGGATTATCAGATCTGGGAAGCAGATATCTCGTATTCATTTTTGCTTTTCCAAATTTTTTTGGGGGGTTTGGTTGCAGTCATTCCAGTTTCTGGACAGAATTTGGTAAAATTTGCCATGTGTTTTCTCCTTCTGTAATGATTAGTGGAATTGTTAACTTTGCTCTCTCTACATGTTCTGTCTTGTAGTAGCTAACAAGAAAATTGTATCAACTCTGTTTTATTTTCACTGTTGTTCAGAAATGTGAACCAGTCATGTTGCTTTGGCATAGCCTGTTGGGGACAGGTAATATAAATCCGCCTACCTGGTTTGCCACGACTCAATTGGATCATTTCCTTTATACGGTTCTGTCCATATGTATCCATCACAATGATCAGCTTTTGAGGATTTGTGCATTTGCTTGGTATACAATGTTTTAAGAGCGCCTCTGCATATTCACCCCATGTAGATTTGGATGGAACAGACCGCACAACTGCCATACCATCAACAATCCACTCTGCACGTAGTGGTGCATCTGTTTTCATTACACTAGATTCAGCAATCAGATGATTTCTCAATGATGATTTGGCTCCTTGTCTGAGGCCTCTCTCATGTGACGCTAACGCAAGTGGCACTGATGTTAGTAGATATGAATGTGCCTCTTCAGCAGTTGTAGATTTTCCTACAAGGGAACCAAATGCTTGCTTATCTTCCTTCAAGATATTAACTACTTTTGGTTATTTCTTTGCCTTCTCCATCCCAGTTTTAATCTTAGGATTTCGAATTGGAGTACACAAACTAACGCGATCATCACCAGGCTTCTTCATGCGATTTTCTATAAATTCATTGTACAGCTTCTCCTCAGTTTCTGTGGAACCCAGAAGGCCATCAATGATTTCATTGTCTATCACAGTTCCTGTTTTGAGATGCCTTGCTGGACACTCATCAAATGGATCAAGGAATTTATCGAGCTGTTCCACTAAGTTTCTAACTGTACTTTCATGCTGTTTCCTAGCACCTAGTGTAGATTCCTTGTGAACCGATGATGTGAGGATGTGAAGCATTTTCTTAATTGCAGCCCGTAGTTTGGCCATTAAGTGACTAGTTTTGATAAATGCATCTGTTTTTGCGATACTGGTACTATAACCACCTGACATTGGTCCTCCTTTCACTTTGACCTCTCTGTTGATTGTGGTCTCAATTATGAGATCACCATGTACAGTGGAAAATGGTTCACCCATTAAGCTACTACCGAATCCATGCTCTATCAGCTTTGTCCATGCTTGCGGATTTGTTGTTCGTAGTTCTTGTAGAGTGACATGTTGGTAAGTCAGATATCTAGCATAGTTTACATGTCCAAACGCAAACAGATGAGGAAATTACATCTCCTTGCAGATGTATCTCAATGCTCAGCTCTCTAACATAATTGATAAGTGCTAGTAATGATGACACATCTTGGATATATTCAACTGTCATTTTGGATTGGTTACCTGAGGTTGTGAGCAATTCATCACACAGTGATTGGAAGTCTTGTTGCTCCATCAGCTGATCGAGGTTTTGTGGTTTAGGATCACATCTAACTAAACCAATGGTTTCTTTGAGATTGTCACTCATCTTCGTCACATCACAATTCTTTATCATGCTGTACCTCAGTAACGCTTCAAATGATTGTTTGTGTAGACGTATGCTCCTATAATAATGTCTACCTTCTATTGCTTGGTCAACTGATCCTTCAGCCACTGCACCTGCATCAACCCACCAGTCTTTGAATCCCAGAGCCCCATATTTCTTGTACATAATTTTCAATTTTACTAGCAGTGTGTGAAATCCACCAATCAATGTTACTATGCGATCATATTTCTTCTCGTGCAACCATTTTATTAAAACCAGTTTACAGTTCACAGCTTCATCGGCATGAACAAATATACAGTCTAGCTCCAGATCATCAGCCATTTGGATTATCAAGTCCATGTACCACTTGCATACGTTATCACCTGGGGGTAATGGGACTACCTCTAAGTAATCCATGTGACTCTCCGGTGTTGTGGCATGAGTTACTTTTTTCATGAATGCCGTCCATGACCCGAGTGGTTCTAAGTTCTGGGCACTGTCGGGTACACAACTATCACCTATGGCACTTGTCAAGACCCATACAATATCACGTTGTAAAGGCCATCTTAACAATTCAGTGTCTTTGTTATCTTCGTACTCTGGGACCGGAGGAGGGGACACTTTCTTAGGAATGTTATAAGAACCATAGTCTACATCTTCATCAATAGGAGTAAGGTTTTCATCTTCATCGACTGGCAATTTCTGCACTTCTACATTGTCTGATTCATGTTGTATCTGAAAGACTGTACCATTAGTATGATGAGTTGTGTGGGAACCAGTGAGAGTCTGCTGCTTACCATCTGAGTTGTCAATTGAACATGTATCGTTCGACCTTTGATAAAGTCTGGAGGTAGCTTGTGTTGAGATTGTGTTGAGATTGGGTGGTAACAGCTCTTGCCCAGGTGTTATTTAGTAATCTGATATCTGTGTATGATATGCCAGTGTTGCTGATTCTTTGCTCCCTGTTAGCCTGTGCAAAGTAAGACTTAATGCCATGCTCTTTGTGGAACGCTCATGTGTAATTAGTGTCTCCCAATCATTACATATTGCCCACAATTTGTCCGCTTGTGAGTGACTTGAAGTTTCAACATAGCTGAAAGTGTTCTTTTTTCTTTCAGAGTTAATAGACCAGGTAATGGCATTATACATGCATGTAAGTGGCCCACTGTTTACTAATTTGATCCAAAGTTCTTCGGCTGACACGGGCCATTGTTGTGCAACTCTATCTGAGAGCTTGCGCTTCACCATCCTTCCGACTGCCTTAGACACATCTTCATCTCTTAAACCAGCTCATTGAATAGTATATATTGCATACAGACATGGATTATATTAATGTTTATCAATATTATACTAAATGCAATGTACATATTCTAATTTCAGGGCTGAATATATACTCAATGTAAATACTCAGCTCTGAAAAACGGGATTTGACCCCATTGACTCCGTTTGTACATGACCTTGTTGTTAAACGGACGTAAAACCACATTCAATTAATCAATCAATCAATCTACTTCATACAAGTTGGTTCACTGAGCGGAGAAACAATCATTCCGACAATATATATGTATTTAATGCCATGTAGAAGCCGATATGTCTCGAGTTGAAGTTTCATTGGCCGCCATTTTAATTTTGGCGGCCATCTTGGATACATATTTACGTATGTTTGCATTATATTCAACTCCCTGAGTTGAAACATTTCCAATGTAACATAAAACTATTATAATGGTGCAATTAGTAATCAAACTAGTGATATTTGGGGGGAAAACGTCACAATTTTACAATTTTGAGTTTTTTTTAATGTCACATGACCTAACACCCTATAATTGCAATATTTTCAACGCTAATATTGAAATAAAATTTCATTTGCATTTGTAAGATTTGTAGAAAACTTAATTTGAAATTTCGAGTCGGCCATCTTTAATTTTTGCAAATTAACTCATTAAATATGCAAAATCTGAAATGGTACCTGACAGATTTGGATTCTACGGGAAAAATTACTATAGAAACAACTGAGAAACCTTTGACAGCCCATAAGGATCATTCCTGGTGGATATATCCCTGTCTAATATGTTGTGACCACTCATTTGAACCGTCTGACAAAATGGTTTAAATGGTGGTCGCGGCATATACTTCTGAGTGCATAGAAGGAAAATATTTAGGGTTTT
>JAQRGA010000340.1:0-71749 GCA_029237695.1 Conchocele bisecta | reverse complement strand
TCTCTCTTTATCTCTCCTATATATAGAGTGAGAAAGAAAAAGAGAACAAGAGCGAGAGATAGCGAGAGAGAGCGAGAGAGAGAGACGGTTTCAAGTCACATCCGAAATACTACGAAGACCAACATAGAACTACTTTATGACGTTAGTTGTGTACATACCTAGGGCGGGGATTGAACCCACAAAGTCAGGTATTGAAGAAGTCCAGCAGTGTTTTAGCCAAAGCCATGTGATACAGATTACATTGAAGATGTATCTGACAGATATGTTATACGCGTTCTCTAGTTTGATGGTTATTTATGGCTGTCCCTGGAGAAATGCGGCTTATGCGCTTTTGCGACCAGTGTAGATCCAGACCAGCCTGTCCATACATGAAACACCCGTCATGCCTTTAACAGACAATATATATCGCTATCAGGCTACGTGAGTGTGTTATTTGATCTAGATCTACACTGGTCATAAAATCACAAACGCCCTATTTGTTAAGTCACAACCACATGTTGGTTGATTTATTTGATATCTTAATAAATCTGGCCTGGATCCGAAAATACCCCCCGTATCGCATTGCCTATGTCGATTTCAAGAAAATGCGATACATTCCGTAAATTACGTCGAAAGTTGACAACAAATTCAGAGCTCACGTGGAATTAAATCGAATGTATCGACAATTTTCGACGTGATTTGCGAAAACGATGACCGATGACCGAAATCAGTATCGTCGACAAACAGTGTTACAAAATTTACGAAATTTTCTGTAAATTACGTCAAAAGTTGACGAATTGTTGTAGCATTTTACATATGCTGTGAAGATTTCGTCATTTACAGAACATGTCAGATTCTGTAAATAACTTTCATGAAAAATCGTACATCTTCTTAGGTAGCAAATCACATGGCTTGTCTCATGGGTATCCTTGAATAATTGACTTATTGCGTGTATAAAGATCAGTACACCTTAGTACGGATATGGATATGAATATCATCATTAGTATACATGTACATGTATTAGTCTCCTCAATTACGCAAACACACAAGTATCGATGCGCAGGTTGCAAAACAAATCATATAGTGATGATCAATAATTTTAATAAATACGTCATAATACGTGAAAATATGAAATTGACGTGTTTTCGCATTCCGATTTTCGACCTTGTGAAAGGGGAAATCGCGAAAACACGAAATTCCGTGTTGAAAATTTGCATTTTCTTTTTTGAAAATAAACGCATGTTTGTGAAATCGCGAGAAGTCGCTGTAATATGAAATAAAAAAGAGAAATTCAGTAATTTTTTTGTAGTTTTGTGAAATTTTTGCTTTTCGCGTTTGAATTTGTAAAAACTATATCACAATGGACACTTTAGCCAGAATACACGTAGTTGCGGACACGTAACTCGACAAAACCTCCAGTACCGTCCGGTACGGGAGGTATTGCATAGTTAGTTGTTCGCAACTAACATATAACAAGGTCTATAGGTAATTTTGTAATAATACAATAATATCGGCTAAATACACTAAGTGTCGCAGGGGAGCTAGTCTGTATATAGGTTAGTTCACATAGTTGTGACTGTGACTGGAGAAATGGGGCTGATGAATTTTACAACCAGTGCAGTTTCAGATCAGCCTGCGCATCTGCACAGTCTGATCTGACACTGCATGGTTTGCCTGGAGCACATGTAACGTCTCTGGCCAATAGTTTTGACCCTTATCCGCATTCGGGGGTGTGCTAGAAAATCAAACTTGTGAATATTACCAAATACGATAATCCCCATCTCTCCAGCCGTAGCCGCAATCAAGGTTATTCATTAAATGATACCATCTTGCGCGTATTAATATATTGTTCATTAAGCATGAACAAACACACTCATTTAACATTTAGTATGTCAGCATCGACTGTCAATGCGGTTTGTTAACAGTTAGAAACTCCGTAGTCGTATTGTAGAAACCTCTTACTGTTTACCCTCCCCACCGCATACATGTAGTAATTGGATTGAATATTATACTTTCTTCTGGTTTCTAAACATTATCTGGATTTGTAAACCAATGTACCATCCCTGCCACGCTTTATCCACCTGTGAGTATAATATGAAACACGCCATGTGAGTTTGTACCTTCGGACATCTGCGTAATTTCATTAAATATGTTTTACACAATTTACAATAGTTTCCGTCAGTGGCGTCAAAAGTTGACAAACTTTCAGAATACATGCGGAATAATATTCGGCGTGTTCTCTGAAAGTTCTGTCAAGTTTTGACTTTATTTATGAAAAATATCGTATATTTTGTAAACGTATTTAATGAAATTACGCAGATGTCCGAATATGTGGCTGTAACTGGAGAAATAAGGCGTATGTGAATTTTGCTCCTAATATAACACGCATGTAGCCTGATCACAATCTAGATTGCTTGTTAGAGCATGACGGATGTGTCATTGATGGAATGGCGAACAGTGGAGATCCTGATCAGACTGTGCGGATGCACAGGCTGATCTGGATCTACACTGGTCGCATCACATATAAACCCCATATCGCCAGCCACAACCACATACAATGGAACCCCTCTAAACCGGACACCAAGAACACACCTTGGATATTATGTTTGATTAGTTTCTTGGTCATTTATCTTAGGTGATAATGCCTGTTCGTGATCGCATATCACACAACTATGGCACAGAATGATACACTGCATGATTTACAGTGAAGCTTCTCTAAGCCGGACACCCTGGGGAGCTACCAGGTTGTCGGGTTTAGAGAGGTTTCACTGGATATAGCATCTTCATTCAAAGATTCGTTCCATTCTAGGAATACTCCATGAGCATGGTCCTCCGTGAGCGGTGGGTCGACGGTCGACTGGCGTACACACCCACCGCCAACATGACCAGACTGGAACTCGATACCTCACTGATGGACCAGCTCTGGTTCCTCGACATGTATATATTCAACGAGAAGAAGTCTAACTTTCATGACGTGACCGTTCCACCCCGGCTCTTGCATATATACCCGAACGGCACGGTGCAGTCTAACGTTAGTTGCGTATCTCTGTATATGAATTATGTTGATGAAAACAGTAGGCACATTTGTGATTTATCATTTAGTACAGTGGAACCGTTCTAAACCAAAGACCCTTGGTACGATACAATAACGACACTACGATACCACGACAATACGATGATGATTGCACAATACTATGATGACAATACCACGAGAGCACGATAACAGCACTACAATAAAGTATCGTCATCGTACTATCATAGCATCGTGCGTATGCACAGGCTGATCTGTATCTACACTGGCCGCTAAACTCATAAGCCCCATTGCTCCAGTCACAACCACATGTGACTGTTACTGGAGAACATTTTTATTATTTTGTAAAATTTACTTGCTTAGTTGTGTCTGTGATTGGAGAAATGGGGCTTACATCATGCTTCTAACTCAGGCTACATGTTTGTGTTATTTGATCAGGAGCTACACTGGTCACAAATCTCATAAGCCAAATTTCACCAGTCACAGAAGTTGAGAAGAGGGTTTGTGGGTACATTCTAGCACAGCGTCGAACGTTATACTTAACTTACTGGCCGACTTTTCGTGCGACTTTCACGAGAGACTACGTGTACTTGTAATTAGGAAGTCTGTACTTCAGACGTACTCAGTGCACCCGGATATGTATGGTGGCCAGTAGCTGCACGTTTTCCGTTGTATAAGCAATAGGTTGCACTACAATACATATAATACAATGCAATGAAATTAGAGTTATGTACTTAGAACGTGGTGGCTAGTTAGAGATATTTCGTCACTCCATTTGCATCGCTGCGCCTTCATTACTACCTCGCGTAGGGGTGCCATTGAGAACCTTAACATTTGTTGAAAAGTAGATTTAAAACAAATAAAAGTCGTCCCTTCGTTTACACTTGGCGTATAAATGACGTTTACGAATATTATACATGTATTATGAAAATCTGGGGACCGTTTCATTAAGCTTCGTACGACTAACATGTTCGTCAGTGCAAAATTATGATATTCTGTACATTTCACATTAACAATTATTGGATTTACATTTATTTAGCATAGGCTGCATATGCAGCCCATGCTCAATAAATGTAAATCCATCAATTGAAAGTTCCAGACGATCCTAAATTTGCACGTACGAACATTTTAGTGTTACGAAGTTTAGTGAAACGAGCACCTGATAGTAGAAATGTATATTGTGAGATGTAGCAGGCAATTGGAAGGCAACTACTATTTTAAACATTACAAGGGCCACATAGTTCCTCTGAGGTAGATTGTCTCAGCCGATGACCCAATCAATATGTACAAGTTCTTGTTCACAAATTTGATTTTAAGTAATTAAATATCGAGGCGACCGCATCATTTAGTCCCTGAAAAATCCAACATGTGGAAACTAACTGACTTATAGTTCAGACAAGTGTACAATGCTATGTCACATCCGAGCATTGGTTTTCCATTTTCAAGTTAATCATTAACTGTGGTAATACACAACTTATTGGGGCTAAACGTTGCAATATGTGAAATAAGTGGAGCACAATACTGTCCAGCGATTGGCTTAGAAAGTAGGGTGAATTATAAATGATCTGTTGGACGCTCACATGACGATACACTCATGTATTCAGTGTCGTCTCGATTGGCAGTACATATAATGATGATAGTTGCCGTATTGAGCAGTTGTATACTTATATATATGTTCATAATATACAATTATTTTATTTTTCCAAACTTTAACCAAACTGTCGGAGAAGTCGGCGTCGCTCGTTACACCGGAAGTGAGTGCGGAGAAGCCGCCACACACCTCCATGGCGCTCGTCTCCATGGCGATACTTGACTCCCTGGACCGGAAGTTACTGCTGGGCGACATCCACACCTACTACACATTTTGTATTGAATGTACATGTATTAAGAAAATTACAGCAATGATGTAAAATGTGTTTGCCACACATTGATTCATTTGTAATACAATGTCATACACGTGCCATACACTCCATTTCAAACCTATGAGATGTTTGTTATTTGTTAGTTTTGTGTGACCTAAAGTCGCGCAATATCGCACGCTGCAAAGACCCGAAAAATCAAATAACCCTTTTATTAAATACGTACATCATACGCAATGTATATGCGCTTCAAAACATTACACATAAAAATGAAAATTAGTGGTGATTTAGAACGAACTATTTTGCGATGTTTGCGTCATTAACTAATATGAACTCACGAGACGTCAACATGGGACAAATATTGACGTATTGCGTTGCATTGTAAGATAGGAAGACGATATAAACAAACATCTTACAGTCAATATGACTCTCACCTGAATTACCTCATATAAATGTAGCATCTCTAATGCATAACGCGTTGTTCAACTGAGATGTAGAACACAAACAAAATAACAGAGTGCCTGTATTATAATAACTAAGCCTATTTGAATGTGAGTTTATTTAATAACATTACGTTTAAGAATGATGGTAATACTAGAAATGTGGCCTGTCGGCACACGAATGTCCACACTTGCAGCCAAAGAAAACCAGGGCACATTAAAAATACAACGGGAGAGGATCAACTGTCTCATATTAAACAGACAGTAACTCTGTGACATCTGCAAGTTTGTTCTCCGCTCTCTATTGCAGTTAACAATGTGTCGTATCTCCCACCACAAGTGTGCAGCTGAAGATAGAAAACTTTCGCGGCCTATATGCTTTTATTTACACAAACAGTACGAGTATGATGATCTTTGAGCTAATGTTGTGATCTGTGGATGTTCTATGCTTTTTATTGGAAATTACTAAAATTTAATTCCATTTCAAATTGTTTTTCAACATACTTGAAAATAGATCAATGACTGCACATGCTTATTTGTAATAATGTCTGGAGAAATGGGGCTTATGTTTTCGCGAACAGTGTAGATCCAGATGAGCATGTGAATCCGCACAGTCTGATCAGGATCTGCATGGTTCGCCATTCATCAATTAAGCACCCGTCAAGCACCCGTCCTGATTTCCAATCCTGACACTGGCCGATTCGGCGTGTTCTTGGGCAATAAACACAATCATGATATCATAATTGAGAAACGTCCTCGGACATCTGCGTAATTTAATGAATTTCAAATACGTTTACAAAATTTTCATTAGTTTTCATTAATAAAGTCAAACGTTGATAAAATGTTTTCAACTGTCGACGCCATTTACGGAAAATATTTGGTAAATTTTTGTAAGCGTATTTCAATGAAATTACGCAAGATTGTCCGAAGGTACAAAATACACACTGCGTGTCTCAATTTTAGGAGTGGAGGCTGGCAAAAACAATGTTTGCGCAACCTCAATAGCGATCAAATACGGCTTATGGGCGTAGCGACCAGTGTAGATTCCAGATCACCCTGTGCAATCCGCACAATCTGATCAGGAATCTTGACCCAGCTCGCCCATTCAATCAACAAAATCACCCACGTCAAGTTTTAAAACTAAGCAATACATATCATCATCAATGCTACAGGTTTTAGTGTGATGTTTCAATCAGGAGCTACACTGGTCACAAAAATCCCGCGGGGGCCCCCCCCCCCCCCCCCCACAGACCCCATTTCTCCAGCAACCATCCAACATATGAGGCATTGCCATGTGATGTTTTTCATCAGGAGCTTACACTGGTCACAAATCCCACAGACCCCAATTTCTCCAGTAATATCCACATATTGAGGGCATGTCATGTGAATGTTTCATCAGGAGCTACACTGGTCACAAATCCCACAGTCCCCATCTCTCCAGCAACATCCACATATCAATCATGCAATGTGATTGTTTCATCAGGTAGCTACACTGGTCAACTAAATCCCACAGACCCCATTTCTCCAGTAAACATCCACATATGAGGCATGTCATGTGATGTTTCATCAGGAGCTACACTTGGTCACAAATACCCACAGACCCCAATTTCTCCTGTAATAATCCTCAATATGGAGGCCATTGCCATTGTGATGTTTGTCATCAGGAGCTACACTGGGCACAAATCCCACAGGAACCCCCATTTCTCCAGTAACAATTCCACATAGTGAGGCATGTCATTGTGTTTGATTCATCAGGAGCTTACACTGGTCTCAAAATCCCCACAGGGACCCCATTTCTCCAGTAACATTCCACAATATGAGGCAATGTCAATGTGATGTTTTCATCAGGAGCTAACAAAACTGGGCTCAAATCCCACAAGGGACCCCTTCTTTATTCCAGGCAAATACTCCAATATATGAGGCATGACCATGTTGATGTTTTCATCAGGACGTTTACACTGGTCACAAATCCCACAGACCCCATTTTCCTCCCTGCAACATCCACAATATGGGAGGCAATGAACATGTGAATGTTTCATCAGGAGTTTAACACTGGATCCCAACAAATCCCAACAAAGGCCCCATTTCTCCAGTTAACATCCCACATATGAGGCATGACATGTTGATGATTTGTTTCAATCAGAGTTACACTGGTCACAAATCCCACAATACCCCCATTTATCTCCAGTAACATCCACATATGAGGCAATGTCATGTGTTGTTTCATCAGGAGCTCACCCTGGTCACAAATCCCACAAGATTTCCATTTCCGCTGTAACATTCCACCATATGAGGCAATGTCATGTGCTGTTTTTTTCATCAGGAGCCTACACTGGGCCAAAAATAAATCCCACTGACCCCTTTACTCCTGCAACATTTCCACATTATGAGGCATGAACATGTGATGTTTTCATCAGGAGTTTACACTGGTTCTCAAATTCCCAACAGACCCCATTTTCCCTCCAGCCAACATCCACATTATGAGGCATGAACATGGTGATGTTTCAATTCAGTCAGGTTTTACACTGGTTCACAAATCCCACTGGCCCCATTTCCTCCAAGCCAACAACACTCCACATAATGAGGCATGACATGTGATGTTTCATCAGGAGTTTACCACTGGTTCACAAATATTCCCACAAGGCCCCATTTCTCCATGAAACATTCCACATATGGCGGCATGGAACATGTGATGTTTCTCAGGTGTTACAACTGGTCACAAAAATCCCAAACAGGCCCCATTTATCTCCAGTAAACATCCCAAACATTTATGGAGGCAATGTCATGGTGATTTTTTTACCTTTTCGGGCATCTGCGAAATTTCATGAAACTTCTACAAAAATTTACAATATTTTCTGTACACGGTAAAAAAAAAAAAAAAAAAAAAATCAAAAGTTGGAGACACAATTGTCAAGTGTAACATGCGGAATATTTTCCGCATGTACTCTGGACAATTGTTGTTTCTACATTTGGATTACGCGTTACAGAAAAATATTCTGTCAACTTTTACCGATGTTTAATTAGTGGTCCTATTTGTACGCAGGCTTTATTGTGCCATCTTCAAGTACATTTCTTCAAATTATTCCCAAAATAACAATAAAACAACGCTTGTCCCTCCTCGTAAAAAAATCGCCAAAAAAAAAAAAAGACATAATTAAGAGTAGAACATGTAATATAATATGTATGTTATGATGGAACATGTTAGAAAATATGTTAAAATGTCAAATTTTATTTCCTGATATGCAGTTGTTCAAGCTTTTGTTGATCGTTGTTGGATTCAATCTGAGGTTTTATGTTTCGCCATGTGTTATCGTAAGCAAAGCCATTTCTTCAGACGTTTTCCCTCAAATATAAAATTTTTATAATCCCGTATGTGGCGTTTACAGGATTTGGGGCGTTACATGATCCAGCCCAATGCTAAATTGAAAATCTCTTAGAAATATGTGTTGCTAACGGGAATCTAGGGCAAAAAACAAGTCGAAAACCATTTTGAATCACACTGTTTGGAAATTAATGGTAGGAATTTAGTAGGTTAGTTGCCGTGAATGGTTAATAACTATATGGCAAGGCTTAGGAAAATATCGGGATAGGGCCAGGCTTCTGCCGTGCATAACCCGTTTTCCAATGCCGCGCCACAGATTATGTTTTTCCCGCATTCACGGCAATAACCTAACTATTTCTAATTTATAAAATACCCGATCAAACTCCTACACATTTCTTTAAAATGCTAAATTAAATAATAACCCCAGCCACCGCAACATAATTCATACGCCCCCCAGTGATAATGGTCGTTATTGGACAGGAAATATCAAAAATAATGTTTCCAAGGTACCGTTTTGTTCATGGCACATACGCACTACGTTTGACGGGAATTAAATAATAATAGGACAGGACTCCCCCAATTTATTATTGTTATTTGATGAAATACCGGTCTCCATATTAACAGCCTTTTATTACGTTAATCAGAGTTTACACGTGGCAATTTTATTCGGTCTGTCCCACATTTGTTACTGAATAGTTAAATATCGCAGCTTCCAGATGATTATGATTTGCAAAAATATCTGGCCGACTTTTGGGAAAATTTTGATATGTAAGAATATACCACGTGGTGGAAGTCGTTTTAGTGTTGATTTGGACGGTGGATCGTCCTATAAAACCTGGGGCCGTTTCACTAAACTTCGTACGATTAAAATGTTTCGTATTTGCAGATCTAGGAATAGTCTGTAAAATTTCAAATTGATTGAATTACATTAAATATAGGATCGTCTGGAAGTTTCAATTGATGGGATTGGATTTAAATTTGTTTGAGCATAGGCTGCATGTGCAGCCTATTGCTCAAATTAAATGTAAATCCAATTAACTTTGGTTTTACAAGACTTACGGACATTATAGTTTGTACTAAGTTTAGGTGAAACTGAAACCCCGGCCCCCAGATGGTGCTGTTTTCGTCACGTTCTGCCTTTAAATAGTTCTTCCGAAACATACATCGTTATGTGTCCAATCCGATTACTGGTTGCCTCAGTTGACATAATATTCCTTAACTTCGTGTAAGTTTCTGTGGACAGCTCGCAGCAGGGTTACGACCAACATGTTTTTGTTTCCTTTGCTGCCATGCTCAATAAACTGTAAATCCAGTCTGCGCTATCTTGATCATAGGCTACAATGCTCGCTACTGAGTCATCGGAAGGACGTTTTACATCCACCAAACAAATTAACGTTTATTTTCTTGTATCAGACTGCACGAATTCATGAGAACAAATAAACAACATACTTAGGTCTAAATACATTCAAATCCAAATCCCAATAAGCACGAATTTCGGGGTCGTGACATTTCAGATTTCGTCTCGAGTTATTAGCTTTTTGTTGCGGGGCCAATGTTATTATTAGTTTCTAAATTTTGGCAACGGTGAAACAAACATAGTTGTTTTGGGTTTTTCGTAATTATGTCCTAGTGTCCGAAATTGGAACAATTCTACCATTTTATTCTTTCAACGCGACTGGTTACAGCTGTTGTAGGCAAGCTACAGGGTGGTAAGTACAATAAGTTCCACTGGTGTGTCATTTTTAAATGTCATATTAAATTCGAGGCGCACCCCGGTGTGAACTGGTAAGTGTTGTGGGCCTTTGCCGGAGGCGCGTGGCGTGGTTTGTGAGTTTCCAGCAGCCATAATTAAAAGAAACAAACGCAAAGTCAGGTCCCTTCTTTCTTACCGCGTTTTACTCTCTCTCTTCCTTCAGGCCTTCACGAAGGGAGTACAAGGGTAAACCAGGTTACTCACCCGGCAAACACTGTTATCCTTAATTACGTCTGCACGTATTGATTCCTGTGTTTGAGACATATACTTTATGCATTCCGGCCTACATGTATGTTGAAGAAAAAAACAAACGGTACTGTTGTTATCAGATGATATTATAAATGAATGTTTTTCGCTTATCATGAGCTGCAAATTAGCTACCAATGTTAATAGTATAACTTAAACAATCGCATTAATTGCAACTTGATTAAAGCTTACCATGTTGTTTTCCGTTCTCAATTGCACAGACAATTTCTACTTTGTGTTTGCCAAAACCACAATTGAAATCAGAAGTTAACCCGAGTATCAAAAAGCAATCAAAAGATTAATTTTTGTAACCTTTTTATCATGACTGCAGAAAACAATAAACAGACCACAAAATATAGATTTTATTGTTTCTTATTTTCCATGAACAACACATCTTGGTAATTTCATTAGAATTGTCTCCAAAGGAGCACAATTATAATAATGAAATGCCAAGACATGTTTTTCATTTTGGAAGCCAAACTATTCAATAAATTGCTGGAATGTTTGATTTGTGTAAACAGCAGTGTGATTCTATTTTATTAATTAATAAACTTTTGAAATACGCAAAATTGCTTCAGAAACATATGATGGAGTGACAATACTCAATTACTAATTCCTTATCTGGGAGCCCCACCGGTTCATAATTTTCATGCTACTCATTATTGTTACAAGTTGTTTTCCGAAATACGATGAAAACCTATAATTACGTGTGCATGTTAAAATTTTTTTCATTACAATCCAGATTTTCATTCATTTCCGAGTCATTTATCGGTACGAACTAAAATGTTTCGGTATGTGCAAACTTTTATGATAGTCTGTTCCAATTTCACCACTATCAATATTTTCTTGTAAATACAATTATTGGTATTTACGTTTTATTGAGCATTTAGGCTGTAATATGCCAGGTCCTTTGTTCAATAAAAACAGTTAAAATCCATCAATTGAAAATTTCCAGACTATCCTAAAGTTATGCACTTACGGATCGGTTTAGTCGTACGAAAGTTTTTTTTATTTTTTAGTGAAACGGCCCACTTGATTATCAACTTGTCTGAACATATATTGACAAATGATGTTAACTATTTTGAAATAAAGACAACCCAAAAATATTTATTGGCAAGATTATCATAGGCGGCAGTGTACTCTTGATAAATGGACTGAACGAAAATAGCCTCGACCAAAGAACCAAAACAACACTTACTGAATTCCTGCATAAGCACGGGGTACGTTGCGGTTATAAGTAAGGTTCCTGGAAATCGCAAGATTTAGCACGAATCCATCCAGTGTGTATTTATATTTGGATTAGCCCTTTCGGGAACATGTCAGGAACGTTTCATATGGTCTGTGACTGGGAGAAAACCTGCTCTTAATGGGCGCATCAATTGCGGCGCATCATTTGCGATTCACTCTGGCACACCTAATACATGTAGCACTTGCAAAACACTTTGATTTTAAAATATTACTACTGATGTTTAATCAACATTGAAAATACAATTGTCCACTTGATTGTTCTGTATTTACACAGCACATGGGGCAATGTATGGACATGAGGATTGTGATAGCACAGTTAAGGTCACGTTCGTCCGCAATTGTACGGGGAGATAGTTCGCGAGCTAAAATTCGTCCCGCATGTACGAGGAAGATAATCCGCGAGCTAAAAGCTCGCGGATTATCTCCTCGGTACAATGCTAACGAACCGTGATTCTACATGTTGGCAAATAATAAAGCCGATGACATATGATTTCACCTGACTCATTGGTGAACAGTGTTGGCCATGTTACATGTAGGCGCAATACGCTCCGGTTCTGATCTTGGGCTACACTAGTCTCCTCGGGCCGTATAACCTAATTATCCAGTCTCATTCTAAATTTAAATGCGTTCTACAACCACCATGGAAATGCAAATAATTTAACATTATCGGCCCTCCGTGGGAATCGTATATTAGACTAGGTCATAATAGAAACCCACCCCCCCAGAAACCCCACACCAAAAAAAAAAAAAAAAAAAAAACCAAAACCCCAAAACACACCCAAAAAAAAAAAAAAAAAAACTTCGTACTCTGATAGTAAGTGTTATTTATATACGCACTTTATTTTCCTTATTGAAAAACACAATCTAACGCAAGCAAACGTCAATAGCTTAATAGGTTAGTTGTATGTGGATATATGCACGATGTTACCGCAGCGACAACGATATTGGCGCTCCTAAATATCGTTGCCGCGGGCGGAACGATGTGGCATATATCCCCACATTATCAAATAAAATAATCCTTTTTATTATATACGTTACAATAATTCCGCAATTTATTTGCGCTTCAAAAACATATACAAAAGGTGTTAAAAATTAAAAAAAACAAATTATTAGTGGCGATTCAAAGGAAGGAAACTACTTCGCGAGGGGTTGAAGGCGTAGTTTTCCGGTGTCAGAATTGAATTTTATTGACCCAGCGCGGAAAATAATAGAATAATGGAAACCCCCCCCCACCTTGTGGTAAAATGACCCCCCCAACCCACTAACGTAAAATTTTTTTTACATACACTTTCGGAACTTTATGTATTATCAATTATTAGAATTAATTGTGAAACCCATGATGAACCCAAATAAATCTTTATTTATGGGGGGTTGGGTCATTTTACCACGGCCATAGAATCATTGAGTACCCCCCTCCCACCTGGTTGTTGAGGGTTCCAAGTGTGTGTTTCGTTATGTTTGTTACATAATAAACCAATACCACTTTCGGAACTTTGTATAAACAAATTAGGAATTAATTGTGACCCCTAATAACCTAAATATAAAAAAATCTTTACATGGGTGGGGGGGGGGTCATTTTTAACCACGGCCAATAGAATATTAGTGACCCCCCCCCCCCCTCCCCCCCCCCCCTGTTGGGCTGGGGGCTCCCAAGTGTGGGTTTGTTTCTTATGTTTGTTACATGAAATACCATTTAAACCCACTTTCGGAACTTTTTGTAATACAAATTAGAATTAAGTGTGACCAATAAAAGAACACAAATTCAATCTATCTTTACATGGGGTGGGTCATTTTACCACGGCCATATAATAATAATTGACCCCCCCCCTCCCTGGTGCTGGGTGGTCCCCAAGTGTGTATGTGTTTTTAATGTTTGTACATGATACCCATACAGCATTTCAGAACTCTGTTATTATCAATTTAAGAATTGGAATTGTGGACCCATAAGACCTAAAAATCATATCCTTTACATAGGTGGGGGGGGGGGGGGTAGCGGGGGGGGGGACATTTTTAACCTCGTCCAAATAGAATATTGACCCGCCCCCCCCCCCCCCCCCCCCCTCCCTGGTGCTCGGGGATCCCAAGTTTGTGTTTTTTTGTTTTTTATGTTTTGTATTATCAAATTAGAAAATTAATTGTGACCCAAAAAATAAGAACCCAAATTAATTCTTTGCATGGGGGTGGGTCATTTTACCACGGCCATAGAACATATTGACCCCCCTCACCCCTCCCATGGTGCTAGGGGTCGCAAAGTTGGTGTTTTTTTTTATGTTTGATACATTGAAATACCAAATCACTTTCGGTAACTTTGTGACAAAAAAAAAATTACATAAGGAGTTAGGGGGGGGGGGGTTCAATTTTGTACCACAGGGGGGGGCGGGGGGTCAATATTCCTATTAGCGGAATTAATGTCCCCCGGGTCAATATTCTATAGCGGGAATTAATGACCCTCCGCGGGTCACTTTTTCAGGGGGGTGGGGTCCATTTTTTTCTTTATATGGACACCGGCACTGACCAATATGAACTCACGAGACGTCAATATCGAAAAAATATTGACGTCTTGTGTTGCATTGTGTTTCAATGGGAAATGAAAGTACGTATATAATAATTGCCATTATTAACGTCGCTTTACTTCATATTAGTCAGTGTCGCAACTCCGTTTCACCTCGAATAATAGTTACTTTTAAACCACCACTTATTTGTTTATTTTATTTCTCGTTTGTATAATTTTTGAGGCGCATATAAATTGCGAGTGATTTACGTAACTATATAATAAAAAGGCTATTTGAATTGTATGTGGATATATGCCACTCGTTCCGCCGCGCAACGATATTGTGCTCCTAAAGCTAGTATCTGACTGGGGTGCGACTGTTGGCGAAAATTGCGAACGGCATTCGCGAGGAAGTTTCCAAAATGTCTCGAAATGTTCGCAGTGGTTCTCAATTTCCTCTCGTGATTCGCAGGGCCTCGCTCTCAGTCGCTGGAATTTTGAACATGTTCAAAAAATTCGCGCGACAAATTTTCTCTCAAAATCGTCACGGGCGTCTCGAACCCGTCTCTAACCCTTCTCAATTTAGTTTCCGTGAGTCAGAAAGTGAGAGAAATGTGAGACAACTTTGTGAGGAGTTGGCGACTTATAAAACTAAATTGTGATTGATTGGAGACAACAATTATAATCTGACATTCCGGGCGCGAGACAGGCGCGAGCTGCCTATTTCTCAATTGTAACGCATAACTGTCGCGCGACACGCGCGCGACAGTCGCAAGTGCAAAAAATAATTCGCAATTTTGTTGACATGTATGCGAACTCCCGGCGAATTTTGGACCAAAATTTCGTGCGACATTCGTGCAACATTCGTGCGACATACGGGAACGTGTCGTAAGTACCAATACAGTGTTATTCCAAGTGAAAAGTGTCGATAATTCGCGTATTTTCTTGCAAGTTTGTGTCTCCAACTAGTCGCGAGCTGCCGCAGCCCAGTGAGATACAACCTTAAAGTCGCGCAATATCGCACGCCGCGGAACTCGCATATATCGACATAGACATCAAATAACCTATACTTATTTACATGTACCAAAAGCGTTTTTGTTAACCCGTCTGCAAGATGTTTGTACACAGTTGCCTGCATGAATCTTGCCCAGATTCTCAGTGTTTCATGACATCTCCAGCTCAAGTTCACCCAATCAACGTTGCATATGCAGCCTACATGTATGCTCAATAAATTAAAATCCATCAATTTAAATTTTCAAACGATCCTAAATTTGCACTTACGAACATTTAGTGGTACGAAGTTTAGTGAAACGGACCCCAGATCCGCTATGTTACAATGCAGCAAGGGATAGATTTTGAAACAAAAATCGTATTTTAGACTTTGGATCGATTCGAAATTATTATTCGAGTTATTCATGTATCAACCCCACTCACTATCCATTACAATTATTCATAGTTTGTCTGTTCGAAACTTAGAAACTTCAGATAATATAATTTTAATATAATAAATATAATGTATGGTAATTGCATATACTCTCTAAAGTTTAAACTTTATATTTATTTTACAACGATTACAAACAAGCACGACAACACTTATAAAAATGCTTTCGTTGGCGCATATGAAGGCGTAAGGGCGGTCATTAATTTGGGAGGAAACCAGAGTAGCCGGAGGAAACCCACTTGTCCGATCTGGCGACCACCTTACCATCTCACATACTGCCTCTGCCGAGATGACCCGGGGTGCATTGGTGAGATAGACATGTATTCGCTATAACTCAGCGTACATACTCCATGACCCTATCACGTTTACATATACATGTATTCACTATAACTCAGCGTACATACTCCATGACTCTATCACGTTTACATATACATGTATTCACTATAACTCAGCGTACATACTCCAACTGACTCTATCACGTTTTACATACATTTTGGTATTCACTATACATCAGCGTACATACTCCATGACTCTATCATGTTTACATATACATGTATTCACTATAACTCAGCGTACATACTCCATGACCCTATCATGTTTACATATACATGTATTCGCTATAACTCAGCGTACATACTCCATGACTCTATCACGTTTACATATACATGTATTCACTATAACTCAGCGTACATACTCCATGACTCTATCACGTTTACATATACATGTATTCACTATAACTCAGCGTACATACTCCATGACTCTATCATGTTTACATATACATGTTTATTTCACGATAACTCCAGGCGTACATACTCCATGACTCTATCAACGTTTACATATACATGTATTCACTATAACCTCAGCGTACATACTGCCATACTCTATCATGTTTTACATATACATGTATTCGCTATAACTCCACAGCGTACATACTCCATGACTCTATCACGTTTACATATACATGTATTTCACTAGAACTCAGCGTACATTTTACGTCCATGACTCTATCATGTTTACATTTCTACATGTATTCCGCTATAACTCAGCGTACATACCCATGACTCTATCATGTTTAACATATAACATGTATTCGCTATAAACCTCAGCGTACAAACTCCAGACTCTATCACGGTTTACAAATAAACATGTATTCGCATAACTCAGCCGTACCTAACCTCCATGACTCCTATCACGTTTACATATACTGTATTTCGCTATAACTCAGCGTACATACTCCAACTCTACCATGTTTACTATACATGTAATTCGCATAACCTGCGTACAAACTCCATGACTCTATCACGTTTACATATACAGTAATTCGCTATAAAACTCATCGTACATACTCCATACCCTATCATGTTTACATATAAATGTATTTCGCTATAACTCCGCTACATACTCCCAGACTCTATCATTTAATTAAATACAATGAATTCGCTATAACTCAGCCGTACAAACCTCCATGACCCTATCCACGTTTTACATATACATGTATTCGGCTATAAACTCAGCGTACATACTCCATTGACTTTCTATCACGTTTAAAACATATACAATTTATTCACTTTTATAATCAGCGTACATACCCATACTCCTAATCCACGTTTACATATACATGTATTCCTCTAAAACTCAGCGTACATAAATCCAGGACTCTATCATGTTTACATAAACAGTATTTCCTCTTATAACTCAGCGTACATACTCCCCCCCCCCATGACTTCTATCATGTTTACATATTCTTGTATTCGCTTATAACTCAGCGACATTACTCCATGACCCTATCACGTTTAACATAATATGTTTATTCGCTATAACCTCACGACATACTCCATGAACTCTATCATTTTACATATACATGTATTCGCATAACTCAAGGCGTACATACTCCAGACTGTACCACGTTTACATTTCATGTATTCGCTATAACCACGTACATACTCCATACTCTAATCACGTTTACATATACAGTATTCCCTAAACTCACGTACAACTCCCCATGACCATCACGTTTACATATACATGTATTCACTATAACTCACGTACATACTCCATACCTTCTATCATGTTTTTACATATAAATGTTCACTATAACTCAGCGTACAAACTCCATGACCCTATCACTTTACATATACATGTATTCGCCTATAACTCAGCGTACATACTCCATGACCTATCACGTTTAACCTTATACATGTAATTCGCTATAACTCCACGTACATACTCCCCATGACTCTATCACGTTTACATAACATGATTCACTATAAATCAGCGTACATACCCAGACTCATCACGTTTTACATATACATGTATTCGCTATAAAACTCAGCGTACAAACTCCCATACCCTATCACGTTACATAACCTGTATTCCGCTATAACTCAGCGTACTACTCCATGACTCTATCACGTTTACATATACATTGTTATCAGCTATACTCCAGAGTTAACATCTCGACTATCGTTTATACAAGTATTCACTAATAACTCAGCGTACATATCCATGACTCTATCAGACATATACAGTATTCCTATAATCAGCGTACATACTCCATGACTATCACTTTACATACATGTATTCGCTATAATCAGCTACATAACTCCATGACTATCACGTTTATACATGATTCCTAACTAGCGTACATACTCCAACTAACAGTTTTCATACATGTCTATAAACTCAGCGTATACTCCATGACCCTACACTTTACATATACATGATTCGCTATAACTCAGCTACACTCCGACTATCACGTTTACATATACATGATCACTATAACTCAGCGACATCTCCATACTATCACGTTTACATATACAGTATTCACTACTCAGCGAACATACTCCATGACTCTAACTTTATCATGTACATATACAGGTATCGCTATACACAGTATCACTACTAGACTCTATACATGTTTACATATATCATGTATCATATAACTCAGCGTACATACTCCATGATCTATCACGTTTACATATATGATTCACTATAACTCAGCGTACATACTCCATAACTCTATCATGTTTAATATAAATGTATTCACTATAACTCAGCGACATATCCATGACTCTATCACGTTTACATATACAGTATTCGCTATAACTCAGCGTACATACTCCATGACTCAACACGTTTACATACATGTATTCACTATAACTCAGCGTACATACTCCAGACTCTATCACGTTTTACATATACCTGTATTCACATAACTCAGCGTACATACTCCATGACTCATCACGTTTTACATACTGTATTCACTATAACTCAGCGTACATCCTCCATGACTCTATCACTTTACATATCATGATTCACTACTCAGCTACATCTCCATGAATATCACGTTTACTATACATGTATTCACTACTCACGTACATACCTGACTCTATCGTTTATATATGTATTCACTATAACTCAGCTTACATACTCCATGAATCTTATCACGTTTACATATACATGTATTCACTATAACTCAGCGTACATACTCCGACCCTGATATCAGTTTACATACATGTGTTCACTATAACTCAGCGTACATACTTCCATGACTCTATCATGTTACATATACATGTTTTTTCCTATAAAACTCAGCGTACATACTCCATGACTCTATCAGTTTCATATAAATGTTTACACTATAACTCAGCGTAACATACTCCTTGACTCTATCACTTTAAACTATACAATTGTATTCGCTATAAACATTCGTACATACCCATGACTCTATCACGTTTACACATATACTGTATCGACTCCTAACTCACGTACCATTACTCATGACTCTCATACGTACTATACATGTATCACTATAACTCAGCGTACATACTCCATGACTCTATCATGTTTACATATACATGTATTCGCTATAACTCAGCGTACATACTCCATGACTCTATCAGTACATTTACTTGTTTATTCACATAACTCAGCGTACATACTCCAGACTATCATTGTTTACATATACATGTTATCAACTATAACTCAGCGTACATACTCCATGACTCTATCACGTTTACATATACATGTATTCGCTATAACTCAGCGTACATACTCCATGACTCTATCATGTTTACATATACATGTATTCACTGTAACTCAGCGTACATACTCATGACTCTATTCACGTACTTATACAATGGATTCGCTATAACTCAGCGTACATACTCCATGACTCTATCATGTTTACATATACATGTATTCGCTATAACTCAGCGTACATACTCCATGACTCTATCACGTTTACATATACATGTATTCGCTATAACTCAGCGTACATACTCCATGACTCTATCATGTTTACATATACATGTATTCGCTATAACTCAGCGTACATACTCCATGACTCTATCACGTTTACATCAGTTGTTCATGTCTAGTCGGTTTCCCAAACACATTTATTGCTATGCAACTTGACTGTTATAGACATAACACCGGTCTCCTCTTATGTCTTGATAGCCACTCAATCACAATTGTATGTACGCACTAGCTGCAAATGTGATGAATACTTTCAATTCAATTCAATTCAATTTCTTTATTTCCTCTTTACAGAGATCATGGTATAACCAAATGCAGTATAATATAACAAACAACACATAATAATGAGGAACATGCAGTGAAAATATACATGATTGTACTGTGAGTACGGTGAGAACAAAATGAAGCGAAATTTATTTACACAGTTGTCGATCATGGCTACTAAAGGCATACGCATTTGGACGTGGCTTCGCACTGAGTGCTGCTCCAGATCGTTCAGTGCATCTGTGAATTGTGTAGACACCTCAGGGGCGGATCCATCATTTTGGGGAACGGGGGTGGGGGGGGGTTGTCTAGTTGCGAAGGTAACTCTTGCAATCTACTCCCGTACCGTCCGTAGCTAGCTGCGGACGGTACGGGAGTAATTGCAAGAGTTACCGTTCGCAACTATTTTCGAGCTCTTCGAAATGCACTTTCCTGTGTTTTACGGCAGTTAAAGCCCCTATACGGCTCAAGTTGCCGAATTTGGCCTCCTATTGGGTTTTCCCACACACAAATCCAACAGGTTTCTATTTACACACACTTTGAAACTGTTTGCATTCATTTTGGTACAAAAATGAGTTTGTAGTCGATGAAAATATCAATATTTGTTGATAAACAAACAGCAGGTGCGTGTTTCAAAGTCCGATCGATTTTCCGATAGACGCTCGGGCCAACTCCTCAACTCCGATTCGCGGCCGATGAATTCCGATAGCCGGAGTTTAACGACTAGCTTCCGAGCCGAAGCCGTTGGGTTACGGAAATTAAATTGTCAATATTGACATTTTGCACTGAGTGGTACACAAAACAAGTTTTGTTGTCTTCACATTGTGATTAAGATGTAAATCTCAAGACTTGAAGATGTATCTATTAGGCAGTATATGTTAGTTTTGTGTACTAAATCAGTTGCCAAACATGTTTTTGTGTTTGATAAAATCGGAAAATTGTAATACTGAGCCGTTCAGTGCCTTTAAAGTCAGACTGTAACTGGTGGTAAACTTTGATCTATGTAAACTCCGTGGCTGCAACACTGGAACACCCCCCCCTCCCTGAAGATCCCCACCTGCTGTCCTAATTTGTAATTCCCCATACATCTCCACTTATGTCTTGATAGCCACTCAATCACAATTGCATGTACGCACTTGCTACTAATGTGACGAATACGTTGACCTATAGCAAGCCACAGTTAGATCACAGTTGATCCGCATGTACGAGGAGATAATCCGCGAGCTTTAGAACGTGATCTAACTGTGTTGTCACATCCTCATGTCCATACAGTCCGTACATTGCACATGTGCTGTGTACATGCAGAAACGAAACTCGAAAATATATCAAAGATTTGATAGTGTTATCAATACCCTCCAGGGGGCCGTTTCATTAAACTTCGTACGACGAAAATGTTCGTAAATGAAAATTTAGGATTGTCTGGAAATTTCAATTGATGTATTTACATTTATTGAGCATAGGCTGCATATGTTTCATATGCAGCCTATGTTCAATACATGCAAATCCAATAATTGTTTACAAGAAAACATTGTTAATGTGAATATTTAAGGACTATCATAAGTTTTCTCTTACGAACATTTTAGTCGTACGAAGTTTAGTGAAACGAGCCCCAGAATTCAAGAGTCAATATGGCCGATCAAGACTGAACTTATTTATAATTTTTTACATTCATGTAGCTAATTCGACCCTTGTGTTGCAACGTTCACGAGTCAGGCTCAAATGTCAGGGGTAAAATACCACAAAGAACGTATACACTATCGATTGCGCCAATATTTGTCTATTTTTTATTTAAAAATACTTCAATATTGTGACTGAAATCAAGCAGCTTGATTGACTGAGCCTGAGCTGTGCGACAGCTGAGGCTCAGAAAATCAACTTGCTTGATTGCGAGTTCACATTACCAATAGGTGTTTTGAAAGGTTCATAATCTGGGAAAGATTAACGCAGGCCGTTGTGTACACATATATTTCGCACTCTTCTGAGGGGCAATCCGAAAAGTGACAAGTTACAAATGTTTGAACTTCGCAGTAGCGCAAATGTGTTGCTGTACAGTATACCATCTACATTTCGCCGCCATTAAATTTCGCGATTTACGTTATTTGAAGATTTTCGCGACGACCTTCTTTCGCGATCTGACAAACCATGTTACTAGCATACACTTGGCGGTCAGTGTAAATCTGTGTTTCAAATCCTTGCATTTTTTTGCGATTTTCAGTCACAAAACTGGACTTAACTACAGATGTACGGAAAACCAGTCCGAGTACAAGTACGCGAGTTATTGTTATGTATTGCCCTACGGAAAGTACCATACTTGTGCAAAACATCGATATGTCGTGAGACTCGTGAAAACGCAAGACGAACATGGCCTATGTGAGCGAAATGATTGAAGAGGATGTTTCAAGAGTGATGAATTATTATGATATGTATTAAGCAGTGTACTGAGCTCATAACAAACGAGCATATCTTCATACAGACACGGACACTTATCATACGGAGTCTATCTTCATACAGACACGGACACTTATCATACGGAGTCTATCTTCATACAGACACAGGCACTTATCATACGGAGCCTATCGTCATACAAACACGGACACTTATCATACGGAGCCTATCTTCATACAGACCCGGATACTTATCATACGGAGCCTATCTTCATACAGACACGGACACTTATCATACCGAGTCTATCTTCATACAGACACGGACACTTATCATACGGAGTCTATCTTCATACAGACACGGGCACTTATCATACGGAGTCTATCTTCATACAGACACGGACACTTATCATACGGAGTCTATCTTCATACAGACACGGGCACTTATCATACTGAGTCTATCTTCATACAGACACGGGCACTTATCATACGGAGTCTATCTTCTACAGACACGGGCACTTATCATACTGATCTATCTTCATACAGACGCGGGCACTTACATACGGAGTCTATCTTCATACAGACACGGGCACTTACATACGGAGCCTATCTTCATACAGACACGGGCACTTATCATACGGAGCCTATCTTCATACAGACACGGGCACTTATCATACGGAGTATATCTTCATACTGGAAACACGGACACTTACATACGGATATCTTCATACAAGACACGGGCACTTATCATACGGAGTCCTAACTTCATACAGACACGGGCACTTATCATGACGGAGCCTATCTCATACACACGGGCACTATCATACGGAGCCTATCTTCATACAAAAGGGACACAGGGCCCACTTATCATACGGAGTCTATCTTTTTCATCCAGACGGACACTTATCATACGGACCATCTTCATACAATTACACGGAACACTTATCATACTGGAGCCTATCTTCATACAGACACGGCACTTACATACGGGATCTTATCTTCATACAGACAACGCACTATTCTACGGACCCTATCTTCATACAGACACACATTAATCAACCGGAGCTATCTTCATACAGACTGGGCACTTAATCATACGAGGTCTATCTTCATACAGACACGGACACTTTATCAACGGACCTATCTCATACACACACGGCACTTATCATACGGAGTCTCTTCTTCAAACAGACACGAATACTATCATTAACGAACCCTATCTTCCATACAGACACGGACACTTTATCATAACGAGTCTATCTTCAAACAGACGCGGGCACTTATCATACGATCTACACTTTTCATACAGTCACGACACTTTATCATACGGAGGCCTATCTTCTACAGACAACACGGACCCTATCATACGGAGGCCTATCTTACATACAGACACGGACACTTATCATACGGATCCTATCTTCATACAGACAACGGGCACTTATCATAAACGGAGTCCTATCTTCATACAGACACGGGCACTTATCATACGGAGCCTATCTCATACAGACCACGGGACACTTATCATACGGGTTTAGCCTATCTTCATACAGACACGGGCACTTCATACGGAGCCTATCTTCATACAGACACGCACTATCATACGGACCTATCTTCATACAGACACGGGACACTTATCATACGGAGTCTATCTTCATACAGACACGGCACATACATACGAGGTCTATCTTCATACAGACACGGGACACTATCTTCACGGAGGCCTATCATACAGACACGGACACATTATCATACGGAGCCTATCTTCATACAGACACGGGGGTCACTTATCATAACGGAGCCTATCTTCATACAGACACGGGCACTTATCATACGGACCTATCTTCATACAGACCGGGAACTTATCATACGTAGCATATATTCATTTCAGACACGGCACTTATCATACCGGAGTCTTTTTATCTTCATTACAGGACCACGGCACTAATCATACGATCCTATCTTCATACAGACACGGGCACTATCATACGATCTATCTTCATACAGACACGACACTTATCATACGGAGCCTATCTCATACACAGACACGACACTTATCTACGGAGGGCCTATCTTCATCAGGATCACGCCCGACACTTATCATACGGAGCCATCTTCAACAGAGGGCACTTAACATACGGAGCCTATCTTCATACAGAACACGGGCACTTATCATACGGATCCTATCTTTCATAACAAAGGGACCACACGGGCACTTATCATTACGGAGCTATCTTCATACAGACACGGCACTTATCATACGGAGCCTATCTTTCAGCAGAACACGGGCACTTATCATAACGGAGCTATTCTTCAATACAAGACACGGGCACTTATCATACGGAGTATATCTTCATACAGATCACGGACACTTATCTACGATCTATCTTCATACAAGGGACACGGCACCTTATCATACGAGTCTATCATCATACAGACACGGGCGGCCTTTATTCATACGGAGGCCCTTATCATCATAGAGACACGGCACTTTATCATACGGAGGTCCTACTTCATACAGAACGGGCACTTTATCATAAAACGGAGTCTATATTCAGGACAGGACACGGAACACTTATCATACGGATGCCTATCTCATACAAACACACACTTATCATACGGACCTCTCTTCATACAGACACGGGACTTATCTTACGGAGTACTTATCATTCATACAGACACGGACACTTTATCATACGGAGCCTATCTTCATACAGGACACGGACAACTATCTTACTGTCCTATCTTCATACAAGACACGCACTTATATACGGATTGTTCTATCTTCATACAGACACGGCACTATCATAACGGAGCCTATCTTCAAAAACACACGGGCACTTATCATACGGAGTCTTATCTTCATAACAGACAATCGGATACTTAACATAACGGAGTAATCCTTCATACAGACACGGACAACTTATCATTACGGTGTCTATCTTCACAGACACGGCACTTAAATCATACGAGTCTACCTTTCATACAGACACGGGCACTTATCATTACGGAGCCTATCGGGTTCATACAGACCAACGGACACTTATCATACGGACCTATCTTCATTAACATAACACGGACACTTATCTACGGAGTCTATCTTCAATACAGACACGGGCACTTATCATAGGAGTCTAATCTTCATACAGACACGGGCACTTATCATACGGAGCCTAATTTCTTCACAGGGCACAACGGACACTATCCATTACGGAGCTAATCTTCATACAGACACGGGCCTTATCATACGGAGCCTATCTCATACAGACCACACTTATCATACGAGCCCATCTTCATAACAGACACGGACATTTACTATCATACGGATCTATCTTCCATACAGACACGGGCACTATCATACGGAGTCCATCTTCATAAACAGACACGGACACTTATCTACGGAGCCCTATCTTCATACAGACACGGCACTTATCATACGGAGCCTATCTTCATACATACAACCGGACACTTCTATCAGGACGAGCTATCTTCATACAGACACTCACTTAACATCCGGACCTATCTTCATACAAAGACACGGGCACTTATCATACGGAGCCTATCTTCACAGAACACGGCACTTATAAACGGAGTCTTAAATCTTCAACAGGACCACAGCACTTATCAAACTGAGTCTTTATCTTCCATTACAGACACGGCCGGGCACTTATCAAACGAGTCTATCTTCACAGACACGGACACTTATCATACGGAGGTCTACTCATACAGACCACGGACACCTTATCATACGGAGCCTATCTCAGGGACAGGACACGGGCAACTTATCATACGGAGCCTATCTTCAATACAGACACGGGCACATATCAAACGGAGCCTAACTTCATTCATACACGGCACTTATCATACGGAGCTATCTTCATACAGACCCGACGGGCACTATCATACGGAGTCTATCTTCATAAAGACACGGCACATATCATAACGTTAGGTCAATCTTCATACAGACACGGACCAACTATCACCACGGATTCTTATCATCATACTTACAAGACACTTATTCATACGGATCTATTCTTCATAACAGACAGGGCGGCACCTTATCATACGAGCCTAATCTCATACGAACAACAAAACCACTTATCATACGGAGCCTACTTCATACAGACACGGACACTTATCATACGGAGTCTATCTTCATCAGCAGGGACACATGGCACCTATCATACGATCTTATCATACAGACACGGACACTTATCATACGGAAGTCACTTCAATACAGACACGGCACTTATCAAACGGATCTATCTTCATACAGACATGGCACTTATCATACGGAGTCTATCTTTCATACAGACACGGGCACTTATCATACGGATCTATCCCTTCAATACAACACGGGCAACTTATCAACGGAGTCTATCCTTCATACAGACAGGACACTTATCATACGGAGCCTCATCTTCATACAGACAACGGAACTCTTATCATACGGAGTCTATCTTCATACAGACACGGACACTTATCATACGGAGTCTACTTCATACAGACACGGACATTAACAAAACGGAGCCTATCTTCTACAGACACGGGCACTATCATACGGAGCCTATCTTCATCAGACACTTGGCACTATCACGGAGCCTATCCTTCCAGACAGACACTGAAACACTATCTTACGGAGGTCATCAATTCAATACAGACACGGACACTTATCATACGGAGTCCCTACTCATACAGACACCGGCACTTATCATACGAGCCACTTCAACAGACACGGACACTTATCATACGGACCCTAATCTTCATACAGCACGGGCACAATATCATACGGAGGGCCCTATCATCATATACACGACACTTAATTACCATACCGGACTATCTTCATACGACACGGCACTTATCATACGGAGTCTATCTTTCAAATACAGACACGGGCACTTATCTACTGACAATTCTTCATACAGACACGGACACATTTCATAAACGGAGCCTATCTTCATACAGACACGGACACTATCATATTAAACGGAGCCTATCTCCATACAGACACGGCACTTATCATATGGCGGACCTATCTTCACAGACACGGGCACTTATCCAAACGGATTCTTATCTTCCATACAGACACGGCCAACTTATCATACGGAGCTATCTTCATCACACGGCACTTATCATACGGAGCATCTTATCATCATCATAACAGACACCGGGCACTTATCTACGGAGTCTATCTTCATACAGACACGGCACATTATCATACGGAGCCTATTCTACAAATTACAGACACGACACTATCATACGGAGTCTATCTTCATACAGACACGACACTTATCATATCGTAGCCTATCTCATACAGACACGGACACTTAATCATACGGAGCCTACTTCATACAGACACGGGCCACTTATCAAACGGAGCCTATCTTCACAGACACGGGTAACTATCATACCGACTATTCTTGGATACAGAACACGGGCAACTTATCATACGGATCTACCTTCATACAGACACGGACCACTTATCATACGGATCTATCTTCAACAGACACGGACACGGTATCAAATAAACGGAGTCTATCTTCATATAGACACGGGCAGATAATCATACCGGAGGGCCTATCTTCATACAGACCATCCGCACTTATCATACGGACTATCTTCATAACAGACCACGGAAAGCACTTATCATAAACGGAGTCAACCTTCCATACAGACACGGAACCGGACCTTATCATACGGAGTTTCCTTATCTTCATACAGTTCACGGCACTTATCATACGGAGTCTATCTTCATACAGACACGGAGCACTTTATCATACTTAGTCACTTCATACAGACACGGGCACTTATCAATACGGTAGTCCCTAGCATCAATACAGACACGGAACACCTTATCATACGGAGCCTATCTTCACAGACAACCGGGACACTTTATCATACGAGTCTTATCTTCATACAGTTTGGACACGGACACTTATCATACGGAGCCTATCTTCATACAGACACGGGCAACTTACATAAACGGACTATCTTCATACAGACACGGGACACTATCATTACGGTGAGCCTATCTTCATACAGACACGGGCCACTTATCATACGGACCTATCTTCATACAGACAGACGGGACACTATCATACGAGCCTATACTTCAACAGACACGGACAACTAACGGTTATCATACGGATTCTATCTTCATACAAGACAGCACTTATTCATACGGAGTCTTATCTTTCATACAGAACAACGGTACACTTATCATACGGAGCCTATCTTCATACAGACACGGACACTTATCATACGGAGCCATCTTCATACAGACACGGGATCACTATATCATTACGGAGCCTATCTTCATACAGACACGGGCACTTATCATACGGAGCCTATCTTCATACAGACACGGGCACTATCATACGGAGCCTATCTTCATCAGAACACGGCACTTAATCCATAAACGAGTCTATCTTCATACATACACGGGCACTTACATAACGGGATCCTATCTTCATACAGAACAACGGGCACTTTATCATACGGAGCCTATCTTCACAGCCAAACGGACACTACATACGGATCATCTTCATACAGACACGGGCACTTATCATACGGAGTATCTCATACAGACACGGGACACCTATCATACGGACCTTATCTTCATACAGACACGGGCACTTATCATACGGAGCCTATTCTTCATACAGAGGGACAACGGGCACCTAATCATACGAGCCTTACTTCATACAGACACGGGCACTTATCATACGGAGTCTATCTTCATACAGACACGACGGGCACAGTATCATACGAGGCCTATCGGTGGATAAACAGACACACCGGGCACTTATCAAATCGGAGTTCTACCTTCATACACACGGGACACTTATCAACGGAGTCTATCTTCATACAGACACGAGACTTATCATACGGAGTCCTACCTCATATAGACACGGCACTTATCATACGTAGCTATCTTCGTACAGACACGGTCACTATCATACGGAGCCTATCTTCATACAGACACGGGTTCACTTATCATACGGAGGTCTACCTCAAATTAACAAACACGGACAAACTTAACATACGGACCTATATCATCAAACAGGACTCGGCCAAATCCTTATTCATACGGAGCTATCTTCATACAGACACGGGCACTTATAATACGGAGTCTATCTTCATACAGACCTCGGCACTAGATTCATACGGAGTCTATCTTCCATACAGACAACGGACACTATCAAACGGAGCTATCTTCATACCAGGGACACGGCACTTATCATACGGAGCCTACTTCATACAGACAACGGGTACTTACAAATAAAACCGGAGGCCTAACTTTCAGTACACACGGCACTTTATCATACGGATCATCTTCATACAGACACGGGCACATATCATACGGATCTACTCATACAGACGGGACTTATCATAACGGAGCTATCTTCCATACAGACCGGGCAACTTTTCATACGGAGCTATCTTCATACAGACACGGGACTTCTATCAACACGGAGTCTTATCTTCATACAGACACGGACACTTATCACAACGGAGTCTTTCTTCATACAGACACGGGCACTTATCAAACGGAGTCCTATCTCAACGACACGGGTCACTTATCATACGAGTCTTATCTTCATTACAGACATCGGACACATTATATCACCACGGAGGTCATATCTTCATACAGACACGACAACTCACACGGAGTCTATCTTCATAACAGACACGGGCACTATCATACGGAGCCTATCTTCATACAGACACGGACCACTTATCATAACCGGAGCCCTATCTTCATACAGACACGACATTATCATACGGAATCCTATCTTCATACAGACACGGACACTTTATCACACCGGAGGGTCCCTACTCATACAGACACGGCACTTATCATACGGAACTAACTTCATTCATTACACGTGAACACTTATCATACGGAGTCTTATCTTATCAACAGACCGCACTTACATACGGAGTCTATCTTTCATACAGACACGGGCACTTATCATACGGAGTCTATCTTCATACAGCGCGGCACGGTATCATACCGGAACATCTTCATACAGACACGGACACTATCATACGGAGGCCAATCTCATACAGACACCGGACAACTTATCACACGGAGTCTATCTTCATACAGACACGGGAACATTTATCATACGGATCCCTATCTCATACAGGAACATCGGACACCTTATCATTACGGAGCCCTATCTTCAAACAGACACGGACACTTATCATACGAGTCTATCTTTCATAAACAGGGACACGGGCACTTAGCTACGGAGGCCTACTTCATACAGACACGGGACACATATCATATACGGAGGGCCATCTTCCAGTAACAGACACGCCACTTATCATACGGACCTAACTTCATACAGACACGGCACTTACATAGGAGCCTATCTTCATACAGGACACCGGGCATCTAGTCCATGACGGAGGTCTATCTTCAATACCGACACTTGGCACTTATCATACGAGTTCTATCTCATACAGACACGGCACTTACAATACGGAATCATCTTTCATACAGCCACGGGCATTATCATAACGGAGCCTAAACTTCATACAACACGGGCACTTATCATACGGAGCCTATCTTTATACAGGACACGGCACTTATCATACGGAGCCCTATCTTCATACAGACACGGGCAACTTTAATCATACGGAGGTTCACTTATCTTCCATACAGACACGGGCACTTATCAGGAATAACGGGAGGTCTATCTTCATACAGACACGGCACTTATCGGATTACGGAGGGACTAACTTCATACATACACGGCACTTATTCAAACGGAGCCTATCTTCAATAACACAACGGCACTTTATCATAACGTTAGGCCTAACTTCATACAGACACGGCACTATCATACGGGATCTATTCTTCATACAGAACACGGGCACTTAACCAAAACGGACCCTATCTTCATACAGACACGGGCACTTATCATCCGGATCTACTTCATACAGACCACGGACACTATCAAACGAGGGTCTATCTTCATACAGACACGGGCACATATCATACGGAGGGCCTATCTTTCGGCCATACAGACACGGGCACTTACATACGGATTCTATCTTCATACAGACACGGGCACTTATCATACGGATCTATCTTCATACTACCGGACACTTATCATACGATCTATCTTCATACAGACATTCGGGCACTTATCATTCGGAGTCTATCTTCATAAGACACGGACACTTATCATACGGAGTCTATCTTCATACAGACACGGGCACTATCATACGGACCTATCTTTCATTCAGACACGGGCACTTATCATACGGAGCCTATCTCATACAGACACGGGCACTTAACATACGGAGCCTTATCTTCCTTACAGACACGGGCACTAATCATACGGAGTCTATCTTCATACAGACACGGGCACTATCATACGGAGCCTCATCTTCATACAGACACGGGCAAACTAATCATACGGAGTCTACTTCATACACACCGCCCTTATCAAATGGAGTCTACCTCAATACAGACACGGACCTATCATACGGAGTCTATCTTCAAACATACACGGCCACAACTCAACCTTAGGGTCATCTTTACTACAGACACGGGCACTTATCTACGGAGCCTAACTCATACACACGGCACTATCCTACGAGCCTATCTTCATACAGACGGACACTTATCACAACGGAAGGTCTATCATCATAAACTTCATACAGACAACGGAACAATAGGTCATACGGGAGCCTATCTTTCATACACAACGGGCACTTATCATACGGAGCCTATCTTCATACAGACACGGGCACTTACAAAACGGACCTATCTTTGAAACATACACTGGGCACTTATCATACGGAGTCTAACTTCACGACACGGACACTTACATACGGATCTATCTTCATACAGACACCGGACCACTCATAACGGAGGGTCTATGGCCTTCCTTATAGACACGGGCACATAATCAATTAATACGAGGCATTCTCCATACAGACACGGCCATCTTATCATTAACGGAGCCTATCTTCACAGACACGGGTACTTTACATAAGGAGCTACTTCATACGACACGGACACACGTTATCAACGGAGGTCTACCCTCATACAGACACGCCGGCAACTACATACGGAGTCTTAAACTTCATACGACACGGGCACTTATCATACGGAGCCTATCTTCATACAGACACACTTAACAATGGAGTCTATTCATACAGACACGGAAACACTTATCACGGACCTATCTTCATACAGACACGGGCACTATCATACGGACCTATCTTCATAGACACGGGACACTTATCTTACGCATTGGTCTATCTTCATAGCAGGGTTGGGACACGACAACTTATACAAACGGAGCCTATCTTCATACAGACCGGACACTTATCATAACGGAAGTCACTTCCTACAGAACACTTGGCACTTATCATACGGAGCCTATCTTCAAACAGACAACGGACGACCTCTCATACAGCGGACTATCTTCATACAGACACGGCACTTATCATACGGAGCCCTATCTTTGATACAGACAACGGCAACTATCATACGGAGCCTACTTCATAAGACACGACACTAACATACGGAGCATCTTCATACAGACACGGGCCACTTATCATTCGGAGTCTACTTCAATCAGAACACGGGCAACTATCATACGGAGCCTATCTTCATACAGACAAGGCACTTATCAAAACGGAGCCATCTTCATACATACACGGACAACTTATCATACGGAGCCTATCTTAATTACAGACACGGGCACTTATCATAACGAGCTATCTTCATACAGACACGGGCACTTATCACGGAGCTATCATTCATTCAGACACGGGCACTTATCATACGGGAGTCCTATCTTCATACAGACACGGGCCCCACTTAATCATACGAGGGTCTATCTCATACAGACACGGACGGGCACTATCATACGGAGGGCCTTATCTCTTCATACAGACACGGGTACTTATCATACGGATCTATCTGGCATACAGACAACTGGACACTTTCATACGGAGTCTATCTTCATACAGACACGGGCACTTATCATACGGATCTATCTTCATACGACAACGGGCACGGTTATTCATACGGGAGGGTTCATTCAATCATACAGACACGGACACTTATCACAACGGAGTCAATCTTCCATACAGAATTCACTGGACACTTATCACACGGGAGATTCTATCTTCATACAGACAACGGGCACTTATCAAACGGAGCCTAACTCATGCAGGCCATTACAGGTACACGGACAACTTTATCATACGGAGCTACTTCATACAGACACGGACACTATCAAAAATAAACGGAAGCTATCTTCATCAGACAACGACCACCTTATCAAACACGGGTTAAGGACCAATCTTCATACAAGACACGGGACAACTTCTATCACACGGATCTTATCTTCAAACCAGACACGGGGCCCACTTATCATACGGAGTCCTATTATTCATACAGGACACTTGGCACTTATCATACGAGGGTCATCTTCATACCAAGAACACGGGCACTTATCAAATACGGATCCAATCTTCAACAGACACGGGCACTTATCATACGAGCCATCTTCAACAGACACGGGCACTTAACATACGGAATTCTAATCTTTCATACAGACAACCAACTTGACACCTTAATTCAAATACAGGGCCTTATCTTCATACCTTGACACGGACACTTATAATACGGAGTCCCTACCTTCCATACAGACACGGGCCTTATCATACGGAGCCTAACCTTCCATAAAGACACGGACACTTAACATACGGAGCCTATCTTCATTACAGACCACGGCACTTATCAAAACGGAGCCTAACTTCAAACAGACACGGGCACTTATCATACGGAGCCTTATCGGTCCATACAGACAACGGGCACTTATCATACGGAGCCTATCTTCATACAGACACGGCCCACTTATCATACGGAGCTATCTTCATTTACAGACACCTGGCACTTATCATTACGGAGTCCTACCTTCCATACAGAACAACGGACACTTATCAAAACGGAGTCCAACTTCATACAACACGGGCACTTAATCCATAACGGAGCCTATCTTCATACAAGACCACGGGCACTTATCATACGGAGCCTATCTTTCCTACAGACAACGGGTACTTATCATACGGGCCTATCTTCAAATACAAGGGAAATTACACGGGCCTTATCATCCGGATCTTTATCTCAAACCAACCTCCAACGGGCACATTTATCATAACGGAGTCTATCCTTAATAACAGACACGGGCACTTATCATAACGGAGCCTATCTTCATACAGACACGGGCACTTAATCAGACTGAGGCCTTATCGGTTCATTAACAGACCACGGGCACTTATCATACGGAGCCAATCTTCTACAGACACGGGCACTTATCATAACGGAGTCTATCTTCCATACAGAACACGGGCACTTATCATACGGATTCTATTCTTCATACATCCACGGGCACTTATCATACGGACCTAACTTCATACAACAAACGGGCACTTATCATAACTGACCAACTTATCTCATTAACAAAGAACACGTGGGCACTTATCATACGGAGCCTATCTTCATACAGACACGGGCAACTTATCAATAACTGAGGCCTTATCTTCATACAACACGGGCACTTATTCATACGGAGTCCTATCTTCATACAGACACGGCACTTATCATAACGGAGTCCTATCTTCATACAGACCACGGGCACTTACATACGGAGTTCTATCTTCATACAGACACGGCACTTTATCATACTATTCCTATCTTCATACAGACACGGGCCACTTATTCATACGGATCCTACTTTCATTCAACACGGGCACTTATCATAACGGAGCCTATCTTTTTTCATACAGAACACGGGCACTTATCAGACGGAGCCTATCTTCATACAGACACGGCACTTATCATACGGAGTCTATCTTCATACAGACACGGGCACTTATCATACGGAGCCTATCTTCTTACAGACACGGCACTTATCATACGGACCTATCTTCATACAGACACGGACACTTATCATACGGAGCTATCTTCATTTCAGACACGGGCACTTATCATTCGGAGCTATCTTCATACAGACACGGGCACTTATCATACGGAGTCTATCTTCATACAGACACGGGCACTTATCTACGGAGCCTATCTTCATACAGACACGGCACTTATCATACGGAGTCTATCTTCATACAGACACGGACACTTATCATACGGAGTCTATCTTCATACAGACACGGACACTTATCATACGGAGCCTATCTTCATACAGACACCGGGCACTTATCATACGGAGCCTATCTTCATACAGACACGGGCACTTATACATACGGAGTCTATCTTGGATACAGACACGGGCACTTATCATACGGAGTCTATCTTCATACAGACACGGACACTTATCACGGAGCTATCTTCATACAGACACGGACACTTACATACGGAGTCTATCTTCATACAGACACGGCCACTTATCATACGGAGTCTATCTTCATACAGACACGGGCACTTATCACGGAGCCTATCTTCATACATACGGGTACTTATCATACGAGTTATCTTTCATACAGACACGGGCACTTATCATACGGAGTCTACTTCATACAGACACACTTATCATACGGAGTCTATCTTCATACAGACACGGAAACTATCATACGGAGCCTATCTTCATACAGACACGGGCACTTATCATACGGAGCCTATCTTCATACAGACACGGACACTTATCATACGGAGCCTATCTTCATACAGACACGGACACTTATCATACGGAGTCTATCTTCATACAGACACGGGCACTTATAACGGAGCCATCTTCATACGGACACGTTACTTATCATACGGAGCATCTTCACAGACAACGGGCACTTATCATACGGAGCCTATCTTCATACAGACACGGGCACTTATCATACGGAGCTATCTTCATACCAGACACGGCACTTACATACGGAGCCTATCTTCATACAGACACGGGCACTTATCATACGGAGTCTATCTTCATACAGACACGGGCACTTATCATACGGAGTCCTATCTTCATACAGACACGGGACACTTATCATACGGAGTCTATCTTCATACAGACACGGGCACTTATCATACGAGTCTATCTTCATACAGACACGGGCACTTATCATACGGAGCCTATCTTCATACAGACACGGGCACTTATCATACGGAGCCTATCTTCATACAGACACGGACACTTATCATACGGATCTATCTTCATACAGACACGGGCACTTATCATACGGAGCCTATCTTCATACAGACACGGCACTTATCATACGGAGCTATCTTCATACAGACACGGGCACTTATCATACGGAGCTACTTTTCATACAGACACGGGCACTTATCATTACGGACTATCTTGATACACACGGGCACTTATCATACGATCTCTTCATAGCCAACGGGCACTATCATACGGAGTCTATCTTCATACAGACACGGGCACTTATCATACGGACTATTTCAAATAGACACGGGCACTTATCACGGAGCCTATCTTCATACAGACACGGGCACTTATCATACGGAGCCTATCTTCATACAGACACGGGCTCTTATCATACGGATCTCTTCATCAGACACGGACAACTTATCATACGGAGCTATCTTCATACAGACACGGGCACTTATCATACGGAGTCTATCTTCATACAGACACGGGCACTTATCATTACGGAGTCTATCTCATACAGACACGGACACTTATTTCATACGGAGTCTATCTTCATACAGACACGGGCACTTATCATACGGATCTATCTCATACAGACACGGGCACTTATCATACGGAGCCTATCTCATACAGACACTGGGACACAAACGGAGCCTATCTTCATACAGACACGGCACTTATCATACGGAGTCTACCTTCATCAGACACGGCACTTATCATACGGAGTCTATCTTCATACAGACACGGCACTATCATACGGAGCCTATCTACATACAGACACGGGCACTTATCATACGGAGTCTATCTTCATACAGCCACTACACTTATACAACGGAGTTCTATCTTCATACAGACACGGGACACTTATCACAGGAGTCTATCTTCATACAGACACGGGCACTTATCATACGAGATCACTTCATACAGACACGGGCACTTATCATACGGAGCCTATCTTCATACAGACACGGGCACTTATCATACGGAGTCTATCTTATACAGACACAGGGTTCACGGAGTCTATCTTCATACAGACACGGGCACTTATCATACGAGCCATCTTCATACAGACACGGGCACTTATCATACGGAGCTATCTTCATACAGACACGGGCACTTATCATACGGAGTCTATCTTCATACAGACACGGGCACTTATCTACGGAGCTATCTTCATACAGACACGGGCACTTATCATACGGAGTATCTTCATACAGACACGGGCACTTATCATACGGAGTCTACTTCATACAGACACGGGCACTTATCATACGGAGTCTATCTTCATACAGACACGGGCACTTATCATACTGGAGCCTACTTCATACAGACACGGGCACTTATCATACGCACCTAGTCTTCATACAGACGGGCACTTATCATACGAGCCTATCTTCATACAGACACGGCATTTATCATACGGAGTCTATCTTCATCAGACACGGGCACTTATCTACGGAGTCTCTTCATACAACGTATCATACGGAGCCTACTTCATACAGACACGGCACTTATCATACGGAGCTATCTTCATACAGACAGGCGGGCACTTATCATACGGAGTCTATCTTCATACAGACAGCGGCACTTATCATACGGAGCTATCTTCATACAGACACGGGCACTTATCATACGGAGCCTATCTTCATACAGACACGGACACTTATCATACGGAGTCATCTTCATACAGACACGGACACTTATCATACGGACCTATTCATCAACACGGGCACTTATCATACGGAGCATATCTTCATACAGACACGGGCACTTATCATACGGAGCCTATCTTCATACAGACACGGGCACTTATCATACGGAGCCTATCTCATACAGACACGGGACACTTATCATACGGAGTCATCTTCATACAGACACGGACATTATCATACGGTCTATCCTTCATACAGACACGGCACTTATCATACGGAGTCTATCTTCATACAGACACGGGCACTTATCATACGGAGCCTATCTTCATACAGACACGGTACTTATCATACGGAGCTATCTCATACAGACACGGGCACTTATCATACGGAGTCTACCTTCATACAGACACGGACACTTATCATACGGATCTATTCTTCATACAAAAACGGCACTTATCATAGGAGCTATCTTCATACAGACACGGGCACTTATCATACGGAGCCTATCTTCATACAGACACGGGTATTATCTACGGAGCCTATCTTCATACAGACACGGGCACTTATCATACGGAGTCCTATCTTCATACAGACACGGGCACTTATCATACGGAGTCTATCTTCATCAGACACGGGCTCTTATCATACGGAGTCTATCAACAGAACTATCATACGGAGCCTAATCTTCATACAGACATGGGCACTTATCATACGGAGCTACTTCATACAGACACGACACTTATCATACGGAGTCTATCTTCCATACAGACACGGACACTTATCATACGGACTATCTTCATACAGACACGGGCACTTATCATACGGAGCCTAACTTCATACAGACACGGGCACTATCATACGGAGCCTATCTTCCATCAACACGGGCACTTATCATACGGAGTCTATCATACAGACACGGGACACTTATCATACGGAGTCCTATCTTCATACAGACACGGGCACTTATCATACGGAGCCTATCTTCATACAGACACGGGCACTTATCATACGGATTCTATCTTCATACAGACACGGGCACTTATCATACGGAGTCTATCTTCATACAGACACGGACACTTATCATACGGAGTCTATCTTCATACAGACACGGGCACTTATCATACGGAGTCCTAATCTTCTACAGACACTGGGCACTTATCATACGGAGCCTATCTTCATACAGACACGGGCACTATCATACGGAGCTACTTCATACAGACACGGACTTATCATACGGAGTCCTATCTTCATACAGACACGGGACACTTATCATACGGAGCTACTTCATACAGACACGGGCACTTATCATACGGAAAGGGCATCTTCATACAGACACGGGCCACTTATCATACGGAGCCTATCTTCATACAGACACGGGCACTTATCATACGGAGTCTACTTCACAGAAACCATTATCATACGGAGATACTTATACAGACACGGCGCACTTATCATACGGAGTCTATCTTCATACAGACACGGGCACTTATCATACGGAGCTATCATTACAGACACGGGCACTTATCATACGGAGTCCTATCTTCATACAGACACGGGCACTTATCATACGGAGCCTATCTTCATAGACACGGGCACTTATCATACGGAGCCTATCTTCATACAGACACGGGCACTTATCATACGGAGCCTACTTCATACACACGGGCACTTATCAGAGCTACTTCATACAGACACGCACTTATCATACGGACTAACCTTCATACAGACACGGCACTTATCATACGGAGCTATCTTCATTCAGACACGGCACTTACATACGGAGTCTATCTTCATACAGACACGGCACATTATCATACGGAGCTATCTTCATACAGGACACGGGCACTTATCATACGGACCTCTTCATACAGGACACGGACACTTATCACACGGAGCCCTATCTTCATACAGACACGGCACTTAATCATACGGAGCCTATCTTCATCAGACACGGGCACTTATCATACGGAGCATATCATTTCATTCAGCACGGGTCACTTATCATCGGAGTCTATCTTCATACAGACACGGGCACTTATCATACGGAGTCTATCTTCATACAGACACGGGCACTTATCATACGGAGTCTATCTTCATACAGACACGGACTACTTACATAACGGAGTTCTATCTTCATACAGACACGGGCACTTATCATACGGAGTCTATCTTCATACAGACACGGGCACTTATCATACGGAGCCTATCTTCATACAGACACGGGTACTTATCATACGGAGCCTATCTTCATACAGACACGGGCACTTATCATACGGATCTCCTTCATACAGAAAAGGCACTTATCATCGATCTATCTTCAGACACGGGCACTTTATCATACGGAGCCTATCTTATTTCATACAGACACGCACTACTACATACGGAGTATCTTCATACAGACACGGGCACTTATCATACGGAGTCTATCTTCATACAGACACGGGCACTTATCATACGGAGTCTATCTTCATACAGACACGGACACTTATCATACGGAGTCTATCTTCATACAGACACGGGCACTTATCATACGGAGCCTATCTTCATACAGACACGGGCACTTATCATACGGAGCCTATCTTCATACAGACACGGGCACTTTACATACTTAGTCATCTTAACAGACACGGGCACTTATATCGGACCTATCTTCATACAGACACGGGCACTTATCATACGGAGCCTATCTTCATACAGACACGGGCACTTATCATACGAGCTATCTTCATCAGACACGGACACTTATCACGTCTATCTTCATACAGACACGCACTTACATACGGAGTCTATCTTCATACAGACACGGGCACTTATCATACGGAGCCTATCTTCATACAGACACGGACACTTATCATACGGAGTCTATCTTCATACAGACACGGGCACTTATCATACGGAGCCTATCTTCATACAGACACGGACACTTATCATACGGAGGGAGCCTATCTTCATACAGACACGGGCACTTATCATACGGAGCCTATCTTCATACAGACACTGGCACTTACATACGGAGCCTATCATACGGAGTCATATCTCCATACAGACACGGACACTTATCATACGGAGTCTATCTTCATACAGACACGGAACACTTATCATACGGAGTCTATCTTCATCAGACACGGACCTTATCATACGGAGTGGGCTTATCTTATACATAAGACACGGGCACTTATCATAACGGAGTCTACTTCATACAGACACGGCACTTATCATAACGGATCTATCTTCATACAGACACGGGCACTTATCATACGGAGTCACTTCATACAACACGGGCACTTATCATACGGAGTCCTATCTTCATACAGACACGGGCACTTATCATACGGAGTCTATCTTCATACAGACACGGGCACTTATCATACGGAGTCTATCTTCATACAGACACGGACACTTATCATACGGGACCTATCTTCATACAGACACGGGCACTTCATACGGAGTATCTTCATACGACACGCACACTTAATCATACGAGTCTCATCTTCATACATGACACGGTACACTTATCATACGGAGTCTATCTTCATACAACACGGCTTACATACGACTACTTCATACAGACACGGGCACTTATCATACGGAGCCTATCTTCATACAGACACGGACACTTATCATACGGAGCTATCTTCATACAGACACGGACACTTATCATACGAGCCTATCTTCATACAGACACGGGCACTTATCAATGGCGGAGCCTATCTTCATACAGACCCACGGACTACTTGACAGGGCACTTCATACGGAGTCTATCTTCATACAGACACGGGCACTTATCATACGGAGTCTATCTTCATACAGACACGGGACTTCTATCATCACGGAGTCTATCTTCATACAGACACGGGCACTTATCATACGTCTATCTTCATACAGACACGGGCACTTATCATACGGAGTCCTACTTCATACAGACACGGTTACTTATCATACGGAGCCTATCTTCATACAGACACGGGCACTATCATACAGACTCTCTTCATACAGACGGCACTTATCATACGGAGTCTATCTTCATTCAGACACGGGCACTTATCATACGGAGCCTATCTTCATACAGACACGGGCACTTATCATACGGAGCCTATCTTCATACAGACACGGGCACTTATCATACGAGTCTATCTTCATACAGACACGGCACTTATCATACGGAGCCTATCTTCATACAGACACGGGCACTTATCATACGGAGTCTATCTTCATACAGACACGGGCACTTATCATACGGAGTCTATCTTCATACAGACAGGGCACTTACTAACGGAGTCCTATCTTCATACAGCACGGCACTTATCATACGGAGCCTATCTTCATACAGACACGGGCACTTATCATACGGAGCCTATCTTCATACAGACACGGGCACTTATCATACGGAGCCTATCTTCATACAGACACGGGCACTTATCAGACGGAGTCCTATCTTCATACAGACACGGGCACTTATCATACGGAGCTATCTTCATACAGACACGGGCACTTATCATACGGAGTCTATCTTCATAACAGACACGGGCACTTATCATACGGAGTCTATCTTCATACAGACACGGGCACTTATCATACGGATTCTATCTTCACAGACACGGACACTTATCATACGGAGTCTATCTTCATACAGACACTTATCATCGGAGCCTATCTTCAAGGACACGGCACTTATCATACGGAGCCTATCTTATACAGACAACGGACTTATCATACGGAGGGCCTATCTCATACAGACACGGGGCACTTATCATACGAGCCTACTTCATACAGACAGGTCACTTATCATACGGATCTACTTCATCAGACACGGGACTTATCTACGGAGCTACTTCTTCATACAGACACGGACACTTATCATACAGACGGACGTCTATCTTCATACAGACACGGGCACTTATCATACGGAGTCCTATCTTCATACAGACACGGGCACTTATCATACGGAGTCTACTCTTCATACAGACACGGGCACTTATCATACGGAGTCTATTCTTCATACAGACACGGCACTTATCATACGGAGCTATCTATAGACAGGGCACTTATCACGGATATCTTCATACAGACACGCACTTATCACGGAGTCTCATACAGACACGGGCACTTATCATACGGAGCTATCTTCATACAGCACACGGGGCACTTATCTCACGGAGCTATCTTCATACAGACACGGCACTTATCATACGGAGCTATCTTCATCAGACACGGGGCACTATCATACGGAGCCTATCTTCATACAGACACGGGACTATCATACGGAGCTATCTTCATACAGACACGGGCACTTATCATACGGAGCCTATCTTCATACAGAAACGGACTTACATACGGAGTCTATCTTTACGACACGGGCACTTATCATACGGAGCCTATCTTCATACAGACACGGGCACTTATCATCGGAGTACTATCTTCATACAGACACGACAGGGCACTTATCATACGGAGCTATCTTCATACAGACACGGGCACTTATCACGAGTCTCTTCATACAGACACGGCACTTATCATACGGAGTCTATCTTCATACAGACTCGGACACTTATCATACGGAGTCTATCTTCATACAGACACGGACACTTATCATACGGAGCTATCTTCATACAGACACGGGCACTTATCATACGGAGCCTATCTTCATAGACACGGCACTTATCATACGGAGTCTATCTTCATACAGACACGGCACTTATCATACGGAGCCTATCTTCATACAGACACGGGCACTTATCATACGGAGTCTATCTTCATACAGACACGGCACTTATCATACGGAGTCTATCTTCATACAGACACGGGACATCATCATCGAGCACTATCTTCATACAGACACGGGCACTTATCATACGGAGTCTATCTTCATACAACGGGCCTTATCTTACGGAGGGCCCTATCTTCATACAGCACGGGCACTTTATCATACGGAGCCTATCTTCATACAGACAGGGCACTTATCATACGGATCTATCTTCATACGACACGGCACTTATCATACGATCCTATCTTCATACAGACACGGGCACTTATCATACGGTACCTATCTTCATACAGACACGGGCACTTATCATACGGAGTCATCTTCATACAGACACGGGCACTTATCATACGGAGCCTATCTTCATACAGACACGGCACTTATCATACGGAGTCAATCTTCATACAGACACGGGCACTTATCATACGGAGTCTATCTTCATACAGACACGGGCACTTATCATACGGAGCCTATCTTCATACAGACACGGGCACTTATCATACGGAGTCTATCTTCATAACAGACACGGACACTTATCATCGGAGTCTATCTTCATACAGACACGGGCACTTATCATACGGAGTATCTTCATCAGACAGGCATTATCATACGGAGCCTATCTTCTACAGGGACGGGACTTATCATACGGAGCCTATCTTCATACAGACACGCACTTATCATACGGGATCTATCTTCATCAGACACGGGACACTTATCATAACGGAGTCCTATCTTCATAGAACGGGCACTTATCACGGAGTCTATCTTCTACGACACGCACTTATACGGATCTATCTTCATACAGACGGGCACTTATCATACGGAGTCTATCTTCATCAGATACAGGACACGGCACTTATCATACGGAGTCCTATCTTCATACAGACACGGGCACTTATCATACGGAGCCTATCTTCATACAGACACGCACTTATCATACGGAGTCTATCTTCATACGACACGGGTCTATATCATACAGCCTATCTTCATACAGACGACGGGCACTTATCATACGGAGCTTATCTTCATACAGACACGGGCACTTATCATACGGAGTCTATCTTCATACAGACACGGACACTTATCATACGGAGTCTATCTTCATACAGACACGGGCACTTATCATACGGAGCCTATCTTCATACAGACACGGGCACTATCATACGGATCATCTTCATACAGACACGGGCACTTATCATACGGAGTCTATCTTCATACAGACACGGGACACTTATCATCACGGGTTAGTCTATCTTCATACAGACACGGACACTTATCATACAGAGCCTATCTCATACAGACACGGGCACTTATCATACGGAGCCTATCTTCATACAGACACGGGCACTTATCATACGGAGCCTATCTTCATACAGACACGGGCACTTATCATACGGAGTTCTCCTTCATACAGACACGGACACTTATCATACGGAGTCTATCTTCATACAGACACGGGCACTTATCATACGGAGTCTATCTTCATACAGACACGGCACTTATCTTGCGGAGTCTATCTTCATACAGACACGGGCACTTATCATTACGGAGTCTATCTTCATACAGACACGGGACACTTATCATACGGAGGCTATCTTCATACAGACACGGGCACTTATCATACGGAGTCCTATCTTCATACAGACACGGGACACTTATCATACGGAGTCTATCTTCATACAGACACGGGCACATTATCATACGGAGCTATCTTCATACAGACACGGGCACTTATCATACGGAGCCTATCTTCATCAGACACGGGTACTTATCATACGGAGTCTATCATCATAGAGACACGGGCAACTTATCATACGGAGTCTATCTTCATACAGACACGGCACTTATCATTACGGAGTCTATCTTCATACAGACACGGGCACTTATCATACGGAGTCTATCTTCATACAGACACGGGCACTTATCATACGGAGTCTATCTTCATACAGGACACGGGACACACTTATCATACGGAGCCTATCTTCATACAGACACGGCACTTATCATACGAGCCTATCTTCATACAGACACGGGCACTTATCATACGGAGCCTATCTTCATACAGACACGGCACTTATCATACGGAGCTATCTTCATACAGCACGGGCACTTTATCATACGGAGTCTATCTTCATACAGACAGACACTTATCATTACGGAGTCTATCTTACATACAGACACGCACTTATCATACGGAGTCTATTCATACAGACACGGGACACTTATCATCGGAGCTATCTTCATACAGACACGGGCACTTATCATACGGAGTCTATCTTCATACAGACACGGGCACTTATCACGGAGCTATCTTCTACAGACACGGGCACTTATCATACGGAGCCTATCTTCATACAGACACGGGCACTTATCATACGGAGCTATCTTCATAAGACACGGGCACTTATCATACGGAGCCTATCTTCATACAGACACGGGCACTTATCATACGGAGTCTATCTTCATACAGACAGGGCACTTATCATACGGAGTCTATCCTTCATACAGACACGGGCACTTAATCATACGGAGCCTATCTTCCATACAGACAACGCACTTATCATACGGAGTCCTATCTTCATACAGACACGGGCACTTATCATACGGAGTCTATCTTCATACAGACACGGGCACTTATCATACGGAGGCCTATCTTCATACAGGACACGGGCACTTATCATACGGAGCCTATCTTCTACAGAACACGGGCACTTATCATACGAGTCTACTCATTACAGACACGGGACACTTATCATACGGAGTCTATCTTCATACAGACACGGGCACTTATCATACGGAGCTATCTTCATACAGACGGGCACTTATCATACGGAGCTATCTTCATACAGACTCGGCACTATCATACGGAGCCTATCTTCATACAGACACGGGCACTTATCATACGGAGTCTATCTTCATACGACACGGACACTTATCATACGGAGTCTATCTTCATACAGACACGGGCACTTATCATACGGACCTATCTTCATACAGACGGGCACTTATCAGACGGAGTCTATCTTCATACAGACACGGGCACTTATCATACGGAGCCTATCATACAGACACGGGGTACTTATCATACGGAGCCTATCTTCATACAGACACGGGCACTTATCATACGGAGTCTATCTTCATACAGACGGGCACTTATCACGGAGTCTATCTTCATACAGAGGCACTTATCATACGGAGCCTATCTTCATACAGACACGGGCACTTATCATACGGAGCCTATCTTCATACAGACACGGGCACATTATCATACGGATCTATCTTCATACAGACACGGGGGCACTTATCATAGCGGAGCCTATCTTCACAGACACGGGCACTTATCATACGGAGCTATCTTCATACAGACACTGGCACAATTATCATACGGAGTCTATCTCATACGGACACGGGCACTTATCATACGGACTATCTTCATTACGACACGGGCACTTATCATACGGAGTCTATCTTCATTACAGACACAGGCACTTATCATACGGAGCTATCTTCATACAGACACGGCACTTATCATACGGAGTCTATCTTCATACAGACACGGGACACTTATCATACGGAGTCTATCTTCATACAGACACGGGCACTTATCATACGGAGCCTATCTTCATACAGACACGGGCACTTATCATACGGAGTCTATCTTCATACAGACACGGGCACTTATCATACGGAGTCTATCTTCATACAGACACGGACACTTATCATACGGAGTCTATCTTCATCAGACACGGGCACTTATCATACGGAGTCTATCTTATACAGACACGGGACACTTATCATACGGAGTCTATCTTCATACAGACACGGGCACTTATATACGGAGCCTATCTTCATCAGACTTCGAGGTTATCATAGGAGGGAGCCTATCTTCATACAGACACTGGGCACTTATCATACGGAGTCTATCTTCATACAGAACACGGCATTCACTTAACATACGGAGTCTATCTTCATCAGACACGGGCACTTATCATACGGAGCCTATCTTCATACAGACACGGGCACTTAATCATACGGAGTCATCTTATCATACAGACACGGGAGCACTTATCATACGGAGCCTACCTTCATACAGACACGGGCACTTATCATACGGAGTCTATCTTCATACAGACACGGGCACTTATCATACGGAGTCTATCTTCATACAGACACGGGCACTTATCATACGGAGTCTATCTTCATACAGACTCGGGCACATATCATACGAGCTATCTTCATACAGACACGGGCACTTATCATACGGAGCTATCTTCATACAGACACGGGCACTTATCATACGGAGTCTATCTTCATAAGACACGGACTATCATACGGAGCTATCTTCATACAGACACGGGCACTTATCATACGGAGTCTATCTTCATACAGACACGGCACTTATCATACGGATCCTATCTTCTACAGACACTCACTTATCATACGGAGCCTATCTTCATACAGACACGGGCACTTATCATACGGAGTCTATCTTCATACAGACACGGGACTTATCATACGGAGTCTATCTTCATACAGAGGACTGGCACTTATCATACGGAGCCTATCTTCATACAGACACGGCACTTATCATACGGAGTCCTATCTTCATACAGACACGGGCACTTATCATACGGAGCTATCTTCATACAGACACGGCACTTATCATACGGAGCCTATCTTCATACAGACACGGGAACTTATCATACGGAGCCTATCTTCATACAGACACGACACTTATCATACGGAGTCCTACTTCATACAGAAATGGACATTATCATACGGAGTCTATCTTCATACAGACACGGGACACTTATCATACGGAGCCTATCTTCATACGACAACGGCACTTATCATACGGATGCCTATCTTCATACAGACACGGGCACTATCATCGGAGTCATCTTCATACAGAGGCACTTATCATACGGAGCCATCTTCATACAGACACGGGCACTATCATACGGAGTCTATCTTCATACAGACACGGGACACTTATCATACGGAGTCTATCTTCATACAGACACGGGCACTTATCATACGGAGCTATCTTCATCAGACACGGCACTTATCATACGGAGTCTATCTTCATACAGACACGGGCACTTATCATACGGAGTCTATCTTCATACAGACACGGACACTTATCATACGGAGCCTATCTTCATACAACACGGCACTTATCATACGGAGCCTATCTTCATACAGACACGGCACTTATCATACGGAGTCTATCTTCATACAGACACGGACACTTATCATACGAGAGCCTATCTTCATACAGACACGGCACTTATCATACGGACCTATCTTCATACAGACACGGACTTATCATACGGAGGACCTATCTTCATACAGACACGGGACACTTATCATACGGAGCTATCTTGATACAGACACTGGCACTTATACGGAGCTATCTTCATACAGACACGGGCACTTATACATACGGAGTCTATCTTCATACAGACACGGGCACTTATCATACGGAGCTATCTTCATACAGACACGGACACTTATCATACGGAGTCCTATCTTCATACAGACACGGGCACTTATCATACGGAGTCTATCTTCATACAGACACGGCACTTATCATACGGAGCCTATCTTCATACAGACACGGGCACTTATCATACGGAGCCTATATCATTAGGCTATCTTCATACAGACAGGGCACTTCTTATCATACGGAGACCTATCTTCATACAGACACGGCACTATCATACGGCAGTCTATCTTCATACAGACACGGGAACTTATCATACGGAGCCTATCTTCATACAGACACGGGCACTTATCATACGGAGTCTATCTTCATACAGACACGGACACTTTCATACGGACGGAGGTCTATCTTCATACAAGACACGGCACTTATCATACGGAGCCTATCTTCATACAGACACGGACACTTATCATACGACCTATCTTCATACAGACACGGACACTTATCATACGAGGCTATCATACAGGACACGACACTACTTCATACGAGCCTATCTTCATACAGACACGGACACTTATCATACGGAGCCTATCTTCATACAGACACGGGACACTACGGATCATACGGAGGGCTATACTCATATCAGACACGGGACATTATCATACGGAGCCTATCTCATACAGACACGGCACTTATCATACGGAGTCTATCTTCATACAGACACGGACACTTATCATACGGAGCCTAGGCTTCATACAGACACGGCACTTATCATACGGAGCCAATCTTCACAGACACGGACACTTATCATACGGAGTCTATCTTCATACAGACACGGGCACTTATCATACGGAGCATATCTTCATACAGACACGGACACTTATCATACGGAGTTCTATCTTCATACAGACACGGCACTTATCATACGGATTCTATCTTCATACAGACACGGACACTTATCATACGACAGCATATCATCATACAGACACGGGCACTTATCATACGAGCCTGTCTTCATACAGACACGGCACTTATATCATATACGAGTCTATCATCATACAGACACGGACACTTATCATACGGACGGAGCCTATCTTCATACAGACACGGGCACTTATCATACGGAGTCTCTCTTCATTACAGACCACGACTTACTATCATACGAGGAGTTCTTAGCCTCTTATACGACACGGCACTTATCATACGGATCTTATCTTGATACAGGACACGACACTTATCATACGGAGGTCCTATCTTCATACAGACACGGGCACTTATCATACGGAGTCTATCTTCATACAGACACGGACACTTATCATACGGAGGGTGCTATCTTCATACAGACACGGGACACTTATCATACGGAGTGACTTGCTTACTCATACAGACACGGCACACTTATCACGAGTCTATCTTCATACAGACACACTTGGGACACTTATCATGACGGAGTCTATCTTCATACAGACACGGGCACTTATCATACGGAGTCTATCTTCATACAGACGGGCACTTATCATACGGAGTCTTCTTATACAGACAGTTCGGCACTTATCATACGGGGTGGTCTATCTTCATACAGACACGGACACTTATCATACGGAGTCTATCTTCATACAGAACAGGACACTTATCATTACGGAGTCTATCTTCATACAGACACGGACACTTATCATACGGAGTCTATCTTCATACAGACACGGACACTTATCATACGGAGTCTATCTTCATACAGACACGGGCACTTATCATACGGAGTCTATCTTCATACAGACACGGACACTTATCATACGGAGCCCCGCACGGGAGACGGATTTTTTTTTATTAATTCGTTCCCACGAAGTAACAATTCGTTCCCTCAATTTAACAATTCGTTCCCTCGAATTAACAATTCGTTCCCACGAAATGAAAATTCGTTCCCTCAATTTAACAAATCTTTCCCTCGAATTAACAATTCGTTCCCACGAAATAACAATTAGTTCCCTCAATTTAACAATTCGTTCCATCGAATTAACAATTCGTTCCCACGAAATGAAAATTCGTTCCCTCAATTTAACAAATCGTTCCCTCGAATTAACAATTCGTTCCCACGATATAACAATTCGTTCCCATGAATTAACAATTCGTTCCCGTGTCATTTCGTGGGAACGAATTGTTAATTCGAGGGAAGGAATTGTTATTTCGTGGCAACTACGGAGGCCCGCAGGGGACGTAGAATTATTGTTTACAAGGCGCACAATGATGCCTTGTAAAATGGATTGAGTATAAATAAACTGAACTGAAACAACAGTGCGCCTCACATCGCTGCTTCAAATGCCACATGTACAGTCTGTTTCAAGAAGGCTGCCCAAATTATACGGCTATATAAACAATGTTAAAACAATATTAGTTTTGTTTAATTTAATCAACATTTAAGAATGACCCTTCTTTTTATTTTGTGAAATTTGGTTCAATATTGATATTATTACGAAAAATTAGAGTGAAGATGTCTATGGGGATTTAATATGGGAAATTTTCCTAATTTCAGAAGTAGCCGACCGATTTTCAAAATGTAACTTTTATTTTCTTATCTAGATCGTGTCCAATCTATCTAGCCAGGTTTGGGAGTCAATTTAGAATTGTTTTCGATTTTTTTCTCTGTCACCCGCTACTGCACATCCTTTTCCCCCATGTTAAATCCCCATAAACATATCATTTTTTTTGTAATAAAATAAAGATTTTACCAAATTTCATGAAACAAAAAGAAGGCTCATTCTTAAATTATGACAAAATGTAATATTATCGAACAAATGTTGTTTTTGCATTGTTTATATGGCCATACAATTTGGGCAGGTTTCGTGAAACAGACAGCAATCATGATAATGAGGATTCATTACCGTACAGTAACCTCTTAGAAATAATGATTTACTAGAACACAATTTCGTAACCATAATCAAATTGTAGTTCACATTGATGTAGCTATAGCAACGACACTGCTTGTATGTACCGCTGACTGATACAGCATCGAACACAACTGAAGTGAAGACACACCCGGGGCACGTTTCGCTAAATTTGTACGACTAACATTTGCGTACGTGCAACATTAAGATCGTCTGGAAATTTCACATTAACATTGTTTTCTTGTAAACAATTGATGGATTTTCATTTATTGAGCATAGGCTGCATATGCAGCCTATGTTCAATAAATGTAAATCCATCAATTGAAATTTCCATACGATCCTAAATTTGCACTTACGAACATGTTTGGGGGCCCTTTTCACTAAACTTCGTACGACTAAAATGTTCGTAAGTGCAATTTTAAGATCGTCTGGAAATTTCAATTGATGAATTTCCATTTATTGAGCATAGGCTGCTTATCGCGCCTGATATCAGTGTGGAAGTGTACGTCTGTATAAAATGTATAATAATGCCAATCAATACGTGGGGTAATGGTGAATGAATTTTTATTTTGCCAGAAAATGTGAACGTTTTGTGCCTACTGAGTGGGCATGTGGGCGAACTATAATATCGGTTAAATAATAACACAGTTGTAAAAACCATAGTTTCCCGAGTCGATACGAAATTGGTCCGTTTTGGCTGATCACATGTACAAAACACGCACCTGCATTGGGGTTGACTCTCCTCCGTGTTTCTCGTGCTTACATTTGTATGCCATTGGCTGAGAGGGAATTGACACTATCACTGACACAAAGGCAGACGTGCATTAAAACCACAAACAAACACATGACAAATGGCAGCATTTGTATCCTGTAGCTCGCTAGGCATTAACTCTTAGAATGCGGGAAACAAACAAATGTCGTCTGCTGCTGTTTTATATGTTATCTTCTTTCTGAATAAAACAAGATTAAACGTGACAGTCCTGTTAACAATGAAAAATCAAAATAATCAGCAGACCACAACATTTAGTTCAGCATCGTAATGGGCGCATTTCATTAGGCTACGACAGGCTGCGTCGGTGTCGGTTAGCCACCATCCGACAGCATCCGACAGGAACGTAGATTGACCGAATATCAACCAAACACTGGCCGAAGGGTGACGTCGAGAAACCCCAACTGACGCAGAGTGACCGAGAGAACATTTTCTGACCCCGGCAAATTTTGAGCATGCATACAAATCGGCTGCGACAGGCCAAGATAGCATTTTGACCGATTTTGTACTAACCCTCATCAACCGAATTGCATCGCAAGGTGACGTAAGTCTAACCGAATAGCAACCCCCATCGACGTAACACAAAACCCTGAGAAACCCTGCCTGTCCGAGTGTTTTATCAGACTCGGTCAACATTAGCGTTTCTCTCTGCGTGGTAGTTACGTCACAGTCGGTTGCTCTGCGTCGACATTCGGTCACATTCAGTCAGCAAACAATGTCAGGGACAGTCATGCACTGCCTGGCGGGGTTAGACATGGGTCGCCATTCGGTCATGCTGCGTCAGCCTGCGCCAGTGTTTTACGTCAATATTCGGTCAGCTTGGGTTGTAGTTTGGTCAATGTCGGTTGCTATAAATACGGGTGCGCCACACACGGTTGGTTAGTGATACATTTGTTTTCCACAGCATCATGCCACCAAAGAAACCAAGAAAAACGTTGATCCAGGCAATAAAGAAGATGAAGGGCAAAGCCGTGATGCAGCCCGGAGACACTCCAACAGGAGACGACGAGCACCAGGTAGAGGTCCAGCCAGTTGTTGAAGGTGTGGGCCAGGTGATAACCATCGTGGAGCTATATCTTCTTCGGGCCCTTTGCCTCCTTCTTTCCTGCAGGAACTCGGCCTGGGCACGGATGTAGGCATGATGCTGAACAATCAGATCAGCCTGGAAAAGCCCTAGTACTTGCTCATCCATACTGTCCCTGGACTGGACTGGACTAGATTGGACCACCCCAGGCCTGAAATCACACTATTTTAAATCAACGAAGATCGCAGCCATTAACATGTCTGACCCTCTGTGACCCTCTGTGACCCTCCATGGCGTAACATCGACGCAACTGCGTCGCACACTAACCCACATCGACGTATGTCTGTCCTATGTGCATCCCAGTGCATCGCAACTCTGACACTCATCATCGCACCATCAACGCAGCTATTGCCGCACACCGACCGACACCGGCCCATTTTGACCGAATACTGACGTAACTCTGACCGATATGAATCGTGGATGTGACATTTGTGTTCGAAAATGTTCGAAAATGCTCGAAGAGTTCTGCGACAGCCCAAAATTTACTGACCGACCCTGATTGACACTGACGCAGCGCAAGTGAAATGGGCGCATAAGTTTTAGCCGAAAACACGATGACCGACAACCAACTGTTGTATCGTATCCTCTATTGACTATTAAATAACGCTTGATTCCGTCTGATTCAAAATTCTCTGCAGAATATTCAGACTAACCCCGTATGTCAATGCTTCTAAATGTGATGTTGGTCGTGTTAACGGCTGCAATATGGTCATCATTAAAAGGAAGAAACCGCAGTCGTATTGATGACCTCATGGTCACCGCCATTAATCCAGTGTAAACAATATACCACGTGATCACATACCCTGATTGTGGTTATACTATGTCAGGAGGAGAGGTGGGTGGGTGGTGGTACTGAAGGCGGCACTACATGCTATTTCTTTGTATTGGCAAATACCACTAGACTAAGTATTGTCAGAAAACGCTAAATACATGTATATACTGTGGAACCTCTCTAAACCGAACAACCTTGCGACATCCATGTATTATCACATATTACACTGTAAAATATCGGAATTACAGTGAAACATCTGTAAACCGGACACCAGGTGGTTTAGAGAGGTTCCACTGTGGAGCTTATTGCACAACTGCCGATTCCATACGATAGTATTAACAGAGTTTAGCTGTACTGATATATGCCTCGTTTCCTACGAAATCTCTCTAAACCGAACACAAATAAAACAAATAGTTATCCCTTCAACACTGTGCGTATGTGCCGTGAAACATTGTTGATATCCTGTCAATACGACCTAATCACTGCGTATGAATATGTGCGGTGGTTGTTTTATTGCATTTTAAAGCTATGTGTACGTGTTGACGGGATAAATAGAGTGAGTGAGTGAGTGAGTGAATAGGGTTTAACGTCCGCTTTTCTGACATAGAGGTACAAGACTCAGGGAGTCTACACGCAGACGGGTCAACGGGGTCGTGTCCCGTATCCACCTGTCCGAGGGGGGTAAATCCCAACTTCAGAACTCAATATTTACAATCAAAATATATATTCAGTCCTGAAATTAGAACAACCTGATCTGGTGCCAGGCCCTCGCCACACCAGCATCATTTATCCCATCCCCTAAAAGTAATAGGATTAGCGCTAATCTTACTTTTATATATGGGGCATAGCCCGTCTCAACTCTCACATACAAGAAAGCCAAAAATGTACATGAGGGCCAAATCCGGTATAGTGGGTTCCGGAAAGTATGAACCCAATCGTTAAGCCAGTTTAGTCGTCTTTTACGACAAGCAATGGCTACTGCAGTACTATTCTCAGGATCAGTTGATCCCGCCCCGGTGCCTGCACGGGGCGGGATAAATAGAATAGTAGGTTAGTGAAGTGAATGGGAAAAAATATCTGGCGCGGCACGGAAACGGGATGTGCTCGGCAGAGCCTCGCCCATCCCGTTTCCTAAGCCTTGCCACATATGTTTTCCCATTCACGGCACTAACCTACTATTCTCTATATGTAAAGCATACGATCTTTATGAATTCCAGCTTATTGCATGCTTACATAGAACTTTAAATATGGGGTCCCGCACATCGAGGTGTATTGTAGGTATTATCGTTTATTGTTTCAACCATTAGACATTTCATTAATATACACAAATATCAATTAATTTGTATTACCTGGTACAGTTATTGGCATTATTTCGCATACTTTGAATGACGGATTTTAATAATTTTGAGGCCAGGGGAGATAACCGCGTTTTCTCAAACTATTAACACAAATCAATATATATTAAACGGAAATCAATATGTATTCGTACAATGCATTTTATGGTGTACAATAATTATACTTTATAAGATATCGACAGCAGTCGTCATTAAGTTTATATACATTATTTATTTAAATAATTAAAACTAATCACCATTTCTTCACATGTACATACACTGGTGATCACCACTGCCGACACGAAATTGAAATATTAGTTAATACAGTAACCGTTGTGTCAAAACGGACACATGCCATAAACATTTGGAATAGTTACATAATTAGGTACCCGCTTAATTTCCATAAATATGTATTTTTACATAATTTGAGGGCACTCACCTTTAATAATAAATCATAAAGACGCTGGTATTGGCTTCTCGCATTAAGGCAGGTGTACGCCATGAAGTAATATTGTCCTTCAGCCGCGATATGGAGTAAGTGCCATTGAAAATCGATTTTGCTGCAAAGCAAATGCATATTATACATGTATCCGTTGTTATTGTGGCTTAAAGGTACATGCCCACTCAGTAGGTACAACATGTTCTTTACATCAGAGACATCATCTGAGACATTTCCTGGCAAAATAAACATTCATGCGCCATCATCCCACGTACTGATTGGCATTATTATACATTTTATATCAGACGTAAATTTACACACTGATATCATTGGCGATAACCGTGTTTGCTTAAAATGTTAACGGACATCACTATTTAATCTCTGTATTTGTTTTATGATGTGCAATGATCATACTTTAAAATCTGTCGAAAATATTATTTTTTTCAGATGACGCATTTCTTTAGTATAAATAATTAAAAAATATCATGCCTCATTTGCATATGAACATAATGAAAATAGCCTGATACCACCGCGCGTCACTATCAGTAAAATCAATATTACTAAATGATTATATCTGTATAGCGGGCACTTGTAACGTTTAGAACTGGTGGAATAGTGACACAGTTATACACTTATTTAATTCCTATAAATGACGTTTTGGGCTTACTGAGTGGGCATGTACCTTTAAAGCAATGACCTTCCAAGACAAAAACACGACTGTTGATTCGACATCATCGGCGGCGTTCGGTGATAACTCTTGCACTACCGCCTACGTTAATCTTTCACATATTATCAACGGTTCTACACATCTATTAGCAATGCCAACTCGCATTCAAGCAATTTGATTGTCTGAGCCTGAGCTGTACACAGCTCAGGCCCAGGCAATCAAACTGCTTAATACAAGCACTCTATTCAAGTATTTTTAAATAAAGAAATTGACAAATATTTGAAACATTATTGCAGGCAGTAGTGTACTATAAATAGACATGTATAATACCATGCTAGGTACATGTACGTGTATTCTAATATCAACTTTATCCGGCAATGCTTTTGAACGTGTAAGAATTCCGAGCCGAGTCTGATAAACTTGGTATCAAAATACACGAGCATGGTATTATCGTTATCAGATAATGTTCTATACTACAGAATGGGTAAATGTGACGAACTTATATTGAATGAACGCGGGATAAAATTGGACACGACTATACGTGTCGATCATACAAGACGCTGTGTAATTTCACAAGATCATAACGAGCTTACTGGTGTAACAAACAGTGCCGACGCTGTTGTTGTGGTTCGCTGTAAACCGTTACATGTAGTATGGATCCGGGTGTCCGATTTAGAGACGTTCCACTGTAATTCAGGTTGTATGAGGGTGGCAATGTAATATGCCTGTGCGCGATATCCACAGGTTGAGAAAGGTTCTATTATAATTTAGAAAGTTGCATATCCATTTAGTGTGGATTTGAAACAACCTATAAATAGTTCCACCATCAGTGTAAGTTACTTCCCTTTGTTGGACACAGGTAAACACTGTCGGCCATGTTAGGAGGCAATATTCCATTAGGCCCTATAGACAAATATGGAAAATAATCCAAGTTACGGAATTACTAAATATTGCTCAAAAAAGAAAACCCACTTGTTTTTACCCCGGTTACACTAGAGGAGGCTGAACAGTAGGGGATTCTACAAAGAACTAACATTAATATCAGAGTATACATGTATATTTCCATTCAATATCAACATTTCGCTTTCAGTTACATATAGTTTTTCCCACAAAGATGGCTAAAAAGGAAGACAACTCCGCGTCACATTAGCTAATCTGGGAAGTGTGTATTCCACACAAATGATAATAAGCATCATAAACCCCAATATATACGCAGCGTCCAGTGTAGAGGTTCCAGTGTTGTTACATGTATGCCACCAAATGATGCATCGCTTGTTTGATTATAAATAGTGTCACTTTGGACAAGGGTTAGAACGCAAATATTAGGTATATTATCCCGTCAACACAGTGCGTATGTGCCGTGAAACACGGTGCCGTGAAACAATGGGAAAAAATATCTGGTCAATTGATCTACTCACTGCGTATGAATATGTGCGGTGGCTGGGGTTATTGTTTTTTGTAATTTTAAAAAGCCACTTGTAGGTGGTGTTGACTTTGGGATATTATTGAATAGTAGGTTAGTGCCGTGTTAATGGGAAAAATTATCTGGCGCGGCACGGAAACGGGATGTGCTCGGCAGAGCCTCGCCCATCCCGTTTCCTAAGCCTTGCCAGATATTTTCCCCCATTCATGGCACTAACCTACTATAATTCTCTATTTACGTTGTTTTCAAGTGGGAATCAAAAACATTGCTGTATGTGACGTAATGAGTGCGCGTATACTGGTTGGTAATGGATATGTTAAAGCTCGGGCCACATCTAGTAGGCAAAACATGTTCTTTATAGAAACTATTGCACCAGTTTTAAAAATTACGAGTACCCGCTATCCATATACATGTACATGTATAATCATTTAGTAATCTTTGTTTTACTGATAGTAACTCGCTGTGGTATCAGGCTATTTCCATATACAAATTAAATGTGTCACCTGAACAAATATTCGACAGAGTATAAAGTATGATCATTGCACATCAAACAATAAATGCAGAGAATAAATAGTAATTTCCGTTAACATTTTAAGGAAACACGGTTATCGCCCCTGATATCAGTGCCGAATTTCACGTTTGATATACAAAGATTAATACTGCCAATGAATGTATATTGTTCCCGAAAATAAATCATATCTAAAGAATGGAGGAAACAAATGTGTCTCCATAAATGATTACAGTGGAACCTCTCTAAACCGGACACCAAGAACAACTATGTGCTCTTATGTTTACGGATTTCTTGGTCATCTATCTCAGGTGACAATGCCTGTTCATGATCGCATAGCACACAACTGTGGCTCAGAGTTATCTCCCGTGGTGTCCGGATTAAAGAGGATCGAGTGTACTAGCATGTGGGACCCCAGCTTTAAGTTTAATTTGGAAACAATCAGTCAATACATTAAATCATCAACTAGTTAACTTTTACTGGGGAAGGATAATGTTATCGGTACGAGAAAATGGGATTTATTGAAGATTTGACCAGTACAGATCTTGGTCAGCAAACACACATTTACATCCTGGTGCAGTTTGCTAACGATTTAAATAATTATACACAACCGCCTGCGTTAATCTTGCCCAAGTTATCAATGTTTCTAAACATCTATTGGCGTAACCCGAAATTTATGTCTGTAACGCCGGGTCGCCCTGCGTTACAGACATAAAGTTCGGGTTACTGTTGGCGATGACAACTCGCAAACAAGTAAGTTGTTTGTCTGATCCTGACCTATAGCAGAGTTCAGGCTCAGCCAATCGAACTGCTTCATTTCGAGCTAAATATTCATTTAGTTTCAAATAAAGAAACTGAAAATCATTGAAAAGGTTAGGAAATATTTCTTGAACTCAATAGCTCACGTACGGTGGCACAGACGGGACATGGAAACAGTTTTTACTTTCACGTTACTCATCGCAAAGAAACGGTTTCAATGTGCATGATCACGTGATTATAACAACAACAACAGAGGCTGAAGGTGTTGCAATCTTGAAAGTATTATTTGATATTTTCCTTAATATGAAACGGATTTTGATGAAATATGGTGCAGCAAACGCGTCTTCATGAGCTGCATTTGGTGGTCCAGGGAGTTTGGCACCGACTTATCGTTTTTGCGAATAATCGATTTCCGTGTCGGAGACACGGAAATCGATTCTTCGCAAAAACAACAGAAGTTGGGCGAAAATACGAAGACCACACATTGCAGCTGAACAAGACGCGTTTGATGCGCCATATTTTATCAAAATCCGTTTCGTAATAAGGAAACTATAAAAGAATACGTACTTTGAATCAGATGGATTCTGGAAATTTCAGTACTAGTTGTTGTTGTTAGTACCACGTGTTTGGTATGCATGTTTGGTACACCTTGTTTGGTATGCGCACGCAAAACATATCGCGCGTGAAATCAAAACATATTGTGTGCGCACGCGAAAGTAAAGCAATATGTCCATGATCCCTCTGTGACACCGCATAAATACATTTTGTATGACGTTTCATTTTAATGGTATCGCCCAAAAGATTCAAATGAACCATTACTACAATATGTCCGAAGGAACACAATGTTGCCTTGATTTTGTTGATTAAAGTGTATATCCTCAAGTAAACTAACTCTCAGACGTTTTCGCGATTCAATCGAACTTAACCCCTTGAACCCGAAAGCCCGCTATGTCGGGATTTGCAAACAGTGCAGATCCAGATGAGCCGGCTCGAAACGAGCCGTCTCATCAGGATCTACACATTTTGCAAGTAGTTTTCATATGTTTTAGAACAAAAATACCCCATAAATAAACTAATCTGAAAATCATTTTGTGACGATTGGATTGGTCGGAAAATTAGCGTATCACAGTCCATTGCAGTTATATAGAGTTGACATGATTAATCATCTATTTGTTTATGACTAAACACGCGCCGTCTACAATGTAAATGTGTGAACATGCACATTGACAGTTTCTTATATTGTATTTATAAAATACACTGCACTACCGCGTGCGCTAATCTATCCACTATTTGTCAATGTCTTCTCTTCAAATTACTTGAATATTATGTTTTAAATCAAGCAGCTTGTTTGGCTGAGCCTCAGCTCTACTACATATCAGACTCAGACCATCAAATTACCTGCTTGCGTGTTGGCATTGCCAATAGTTGTGAGAAGTGCTGATATTCCTGGCACAATTAATGCAGGCCGTTGTGTAACAATAATACGACATGGCCTGTCAATACGACCTAATAACTGCTTATGAATATGTGCAGTGGCAGTGGTTATTTGTATTGCATTTTGAAGCTATTTGTAGATGTTGACGGGATAAATAGAATAGTAGGTTAGTGCCGTGAATGGGAAAACTATCTGGCGCGGCACGGAAACGGGATGTGCTCGGCAGAGCCTCGCCCATCCCGTTTCCTAAGCCTTGCCAGATAGTTTGTCCCATTCACGGCACTAACCTACTATTCACTATATCCCACTTGCCTGCCTATCGGCGAGAATATAATGAAAGACAGTATGCTGTATTAAGTGATTACACCACTATGTAAAACAATAATTTGTCTGTAGATGTATATCGGCTTACGATCTTCTGTGCACCGACGAGAAATTTGTGTTTTTTAATGAGTAAAATCGTTTAATAAATTAGATCGTTCTTGTAAAATGCGATATATGTAAATATACAAATAGTTTTAACCTATTTCTCCTTAGCCGGAACAAAAACGGTATGCAATTCCGTACACTGGACAAAAATAAACGATTCGTCACCAATATCCTGCGGAGACCCGCAGGGGACATTGGTTTTGTTTTTTTAATTCGTTCCCACGAAATAAAAAGTCGTTCCCTCAATTTAACAATGTGTTCCCTCAAATTAACAATTCGTTTCCACGGTATAACAATTCGTTCCCACGAATTAAAAGGGAACGACTTGTTATTTCGTGGGAACGAATTGTTAAATTGACGGAAACGAATTGTTCATTCGTGGGAACGAATTGTTAATTCGTGGGAACGATTTGGTAAATTGAAGGAACGAATTGTTATTTCGTGGGAACGAATTAATAACAAAAATAATTCTACGTCCCCTGCGGGGCTCGGTAATTATCAGTATAAATGTATTGTATTATTCCTCTCGCCGATATGCAAGATGGGATATAGTATTAGTCCATGTACGTAGTCTACGTTTGTACGCACGTACGTGCGTTCGCGCGTTAGCAACACCTTTCATTTTTCAAACACTTATGAACCGCTCCACCGATGTTGATAATATTTGGCCACAATGTGTGCATAGGAATGGCACTTTGCTTTGAATATGACCCACGTGCGACCGCCCAAGGTCAAGGTCACTGAGGATGTATGTTCAGCTTGTTTGTAAGGCAAACATGTTAAAACATATGTTTGTATCAAGGCTGCCAACGAGGGGATTATCTTAGTGATAACGATGCCCTTGTTTTATCAATTGGCTATGTCTAGAAAGAAACACCATCATGAGGTTTGTTTGGCGTAATATCTGTCAATGCTTTGTGTACATAATTTACAAATATGCGGTTGTGACTGGAGAAATGGGGCTTATGGGATTTTAGACCAGTGCAGCTCCTGAAGAAATAGCACACGCATGGCGGGTGTTTCATTGATGGAATGGCGCGAACAGTGCAGATCCTGGTCAAACTGTGCGGATGCACAGTCGGATCTGGATATACACTGGTCGCAAAAACCACAAGCCCCATTTATCCAGTCACAGCCATATATATAAGTATACATGTAGCCAGTCATGAGTACATAACTCTAATTGCATTTCATTATACTGCATTACATAAGAGTTATGACGGAGTAGTATTACCAAACGTGCGTTTGAAGCGTTATTTGTTTACTTTCTGCTTCGTGGAGGGTGACCTAAGCATTTTGCTAATACACACGTTATTATGTAAGTTTATGGTCATATTGTAGAATTGTCTCTCAATAATAATATAGCGATGTATGAACGTCAACGCCCTGCAGACAGTTAGTAGCGAAGTGTAAATGTTATTATGCACAGTTTTACTGTGTAGCGTGGTGTAGCGATATAGTGCAACCTGTTGCATATAAAGCAAACAAACGTACAGCCCAGCATGTAGCCTGATAATGATCTATGGCGAACAGTGCAGATCCTGATCAGACTGTGCGGATACACAGGCTGATCTGGATATACACTGGTCGCAAAGACCACAAGCCCCATGTATCCAGTCACAGCCATATATATGATTGCATGGTACTGTTACATGTATACGAATGGCGGGTGCTACATTGATGGAATGACAAACGATGCAGATCCTGATCAAATATCACACTCATATATATGCACATGTATAGTAGTCTGATAACCATCTAAATTGTTTGTTACAAGAATGGCGGATGTATCATTGAAGGAGTGGCGAACCATGTAGATCCTGATCAGACTGTGCAGATGATCTGGATCTACACTGGTGGCAAACCTCATACGCTTCATTTCTTCAATCAGTGACATCCATATGGTCAGTCGCGATGACAAGGAGATCATTGTGTCTTTGACCAGTGTATCTCCTGCTAACGGATTCGTTCAGCCTGATTCTATGGAACGCCAAATCTACATAAAGTAACATAAATATTTCTAGCTGTACATAATTAGAGCTAGCATTAAATATTTAGAGCCAGCATTAAATATTTAGAGCCAGCATTATATATTTAGAGCATTAACTATATAGATATATCATTAACTATTTAGAGCTAGCACTACATATTTGAGTTTATGTAGATGTGGCGTTCCTGGACCGCCGAATCTACATACACTCAAAATAATTATTGCTAGCTGTAAATAATTATAGCTAGCATTAACTAGTTAGAGCTACATGTAGCTCCAAATGATTTAGAGAGCTCTTCAAATGATTTGGAGATGACGCTAAATATTTAATGCTGGCTCTAATTATTTACACCTAGCATTACTTATTTGGGTGTATGCATAGTTGGCGTTTCATATGATTCACAAGTCAGTATTTCGTTCGGGAATATTTTCAAGTTCAGCAGCGGAAAATGTATGTCAGATTGTGTAACACACACAGTCTGATCTGGGACTACACTGATCGGAAGCGCTATAAGCCACGTTTTGTTACAGAGAGTAACACTGGTCATAAATTCATATTTTGAAATAAAGAAATTGCAAATATCGGCAAGATTATGCATGCGTTAGTGTAGTGTATGATACCAGCACATTGTACACCTGCTTAAGGTATTAGGTAACTTGTAGGTGTTGACGGGATAAATAGAATAGTAGGTTAGTGCCTTGAATGGGAAAACATATATGGCAAGGCTCAGGAAACGGGATGGGCGAGGCTCTGCCGAGCACATCCCGTTTCCGTGCCGCGCCAGATATTTTTTCACATTCACTTCACTAACATACTATTCTATTTATCCCGTTAACACCTAAACTGCAAAAATATAACACCAGCCTCCGCACATATCCATACGCAGTGATTGGGTCGTATTGACAGGATATCAAACATGTCTCGCGGCTCCGTGTTTCACGGCACATACACACTTTGTTGACAGGATAAACTTGACTTCAATGATAGATTGCTTCATAAGAGCGATTTGATATATGAATATAACATATGTGAATATTGTCTTGTTACTGTAAACTATATGGAGCATTGAGTTGTCATCTCCGCCATCTCTGTATGTACAAGCCATCGTACAGTTTCACCACTTCGTGCGTTGACACATACAGTAAATAATATGACAGTAAACCGAATACAATTTAATTTGATGTAATACATAATAGACAGATATGACCACGGCAAGCTATAAATATTATGCCAGCAAACAATACAAAATATGAAATATCTGAGCATTTGTCCCATCAATTTCAAAATAAATTTCAACGTGTAAACTTTCCAATCTGATGAAGCTATGTATAATGGTGCTTCGTCGTGTTACAAACACAGGCACAGTCATGTCCAGAAAACTCACATATATTACTGTTTGGTGTGATATAATTGATCGGAGTCCGTTCTCCTGGCTTTTCTACATGTGATTAGCTACAATATATCATATGTTCTACTTCACATTTTGAGTTCCTTGTCAAACGGCAGAACAGGTGAAACTGGCTGATGGCTGGAACACACACAGATGGCCGACTTTGCCACTCCATGTGCCGTATAGGATACAGTAACGAGGCAGTGTTCACATATATGTTATACATATATTCCATCACATTTATGAAGCAATTATCTTTGAATCAAACGATGATCTGGCGGCCGTTTCACTAAACTTCGTACGACTAAAATGTTCGTAAGTGCAAATTTAGGATATTCTGGAAATTTCAATTGATGGATTTTCATTTATTGAGCATAGGCTGCATATGCAGCCTATGCTCAATAAACGTAAATCCAATAAATGTACACAAGAAACCAGAGTTAATGTGCAATTTACAGACTATCATAGTTTTGCACTTACGAACATTTTAGTCGTACGAAGTTTAGTGAAACGGCCCCCATGTATATAGCTGTTTAACAAATTGTTTTACCGTGAAATATTTTGTGGAAAGGACTTTTGGTACACCACCATCTACCGTGATTGTCAAGTTGCATGGGTATACAGTGGAACCCCACTAAACCGAACACCAAGATAATGTCTGTGATCTTATATTATATGGGTTTCTTTGTTATTTATCTCAGATGATAATGTATATTCATGATTGCAAGGCACCAACTACGTATCAGAATGGTAATATTTCAGATTTACAGTGGAACATCTCTAAACCGGACACCCTGGGGACCTCCCAGGGTGTCCGGTTTAGAGAGGTTCCACTCTAAAGACATGTGCACATGGTCTGGTCCTGAATTAATTTAGCCAGGTGTTCTCATATTGCACGAATTGTTCCTTAAGTGTTTATACGTGGCGCGACATGTCTGTTTGCACATATACATAACGGTGTCGTGGAGTGGCGTGGTGGTAAAAGTTGTCTCATTGCATTTACAACACCACGTGTAGGTCCTGAGCCCAATGCACAGTTGCACAGTGCGTTAGTTAAATATATGATAAACGTAATGTAGTACACACTCGCATGCGTTAATCTTGCACATAGTATCAACGTTTCTCAACACCTACTGGGCAATGCGAACTCGTAATCAAGCACTTTCATTGCTACAGCTCAGGCTCAGTCAATCAAGTTGCTTGATTGATGCACAGCTACGTCTCAGCCGTCAACGGTGCTTGCTTGTTAGACAACTCGTGCTCAGCTAATCAAGTTGCTATTTCGAAATAAAGAAAGTAAAAAGATCGGCAAGATAGCCCAGGTGGATGAGGATGTAATAAGGAATACACCTTCCCTGTGTGCATGTACATGTACGATGTAAGTATGTACTTGCCATTATCAATGATACATCCGCCATTTTTGGTTGTAATCGGAAGCACGGGATTTATGGGATTTGTGACCAGTGTAGATCCTGAGCAAATAGTACACTCTTGTATCGTGATCGCGAGCTATATTATTTGTTAGGGCACGCCGTGTTTCATTGGTGGAATGGCGAACAGTGCAGGGGGCCGTTGTACTTAACTTCGCACGAGTAAAATGTTCGTAAGCGCAAACTTATGATAGTCTAGAAATTTCAAATTAACACTGTTTGCTTGTAAACGATTACTGTATTTACATTTATTGAGCATATACTCAATAAATGTAAATTCATCAATTCAGATGTCCAAATGATCTTAAATCTGCACTTACGAACATTTTAATCGTACGAAGTTTAGTGAAACGACCCTCAGATCTGCATACATACTGGTTGTAAAACGCATAAACACCATTTATCAAGTCACGACACCATTGTACTATGAATTGCTCTATCCCTCATTGTACAATAAGTGTATATACACATCCGTTGCTATGAATTGGCGCATATTAAGCAAGCAAACAAGTACAGTCGAATCTGTTTTAAAGACCACCTCCGAATAGCAATCACTTGGCTGTAAATGCCACACTTTTGTGGTACAATTTACTATATAAATGACCCTGCGAATAAAGTAGCACTTGTGAACAATTGCGAGATTTCTCACTTGCCATGGCCGGTGTTTATTCACAGGTGTGACTGTACCTGTTGTATTATAGTGACAGGCGCATATACGTAGTCACATTTACAGTTCACCCTACATCCTAAGCCAATCACTGGTCAGCATTGTCCTCCACTTTATTTCATATATTGCAATGATTAACCCCAATAAGTTACATATTACCAGATTTAATGATTAACTGGAAATGGAAAATCAATATTTGGATATGACATTGCATTTTAACTTGACTGAACTATAAGTATTTTATTGTTTGCCCATTTGATTTTTCAGGAACTAACTGCTGCGGTCGCTAGCGCTCCCTCGCGTTTAATTCCTTAAACATCCAATACGTGAACAACTAGCAAATGTGGCTGTGGACGCACTTACATGTAGGGCCGATCATGTCTAACCGATGCTTCCACTAGTGCTGCACTCAACACCGGCGTAAAATAGTTCACGTCGAAACATGCACCAGTTTGATAACGTCATGCCACTACTTAGAGCTATCGTCAAACGTAATTTCGTCTAGTTACCGGCGCAATTTCAGTATAATTAGTCAGTGTTTTCTGTATATAGCCGAGTGTGAATTCCACAGGAAACCGGCGCCTATTTCGACGTGAAACTATTTAACGCCGGCGCGGGATGCGCGGGAATTAGTTGCACCGATTCTATAGCGAACGCACTGACTATACTACGCGAATGTGCGCCGATCTGGGGCGAGACTGGCCGCAAACTCAGTCAGCCTCTTTATGTCGTTACTCAGGTGTTCTCGCACCGACATTGATGCATGTATTGTAGATGTTGACTAGCAGTTGACGGCGTGTACATGCTGAGCGTATCAGACTCGCGCAAACATATTGGCACAGAATCAGGCAGTATTGAAGCTAATGATGATCACGAACTTGTCTACGTATTCAGCAAACTTTTATTCGGAATACCACGGAATGCCAGTCCGTCGGATATACAGTGGAACCTCTCTAAACCGGATACCCATAAGTCTTCGTATTCGGGGTGTTTTATTAATATGTTTCACTGTGGCTTGTCGCCAATGACGATGTACGTTCATGATTGCAAAGTAAGTAAAGTGTTAAATTAATATATTATCGGAATTGCCGAGGAACCTCTCAGAACTGGACAGCCAGTCAGTGTAGCTCGCAGTGTGTCGGGTGTAGGAGGAGATGTACTGTACAAGAACATGCACTGAATATACGTGGAGTTCTATTTCCACAGCCGTTGTTAGATTGGTCGTTAAATGCACAGGTTGAAGTAACGGACCGAGGTCTATAAATACATTAAATATGCATAAAAGCATCAATAAATGAAGAAGAAAAAAAGCTAAATTTTGTTTTTACCCCCTCCATATACAACGGACTGTCACGAAATGTCAACCGAGTTATATCATTGTCGCCTATTGCAGAAGTTGCATCAATGTTAGTATTCCGCAACGATATATTCCCCGATGCGCTGTCAACGCGTTTTCGAGCTATCCATTGTTTTGTTGTAAACAAATTATCATCATTGCTAGGTCGGGAAAGAAAGAACGGACACATTTCCGAGGACGATACGGCTATATAAAGGAGTAAACATCGGGTTCAAAATACACTTTTACGTCGTCCCGGCCCGTAAAGAAACATTTTGCATAGAGAAAACATTGTTTCCAATCGAACATTTGATCAAACCTACATTTATACCCGTCCTGTGCGTCACGACAGACAATTTAATCGCACAGACATTTCTATCATGTATTTATAGACCTCGGTCCGTTACTTCAACCTGTGGTTAAATGTACACGAGCGCGCGTCAATCAAGTAGAATAAAGCTCCCCATGTCATCAACTGTTTACAGTCCGACATCCGGCAGTCGGCACACCCTGTACTCCAACTCATGGGAAAATGTCCATATATACATATGCAAGTACGTACGTACGCTCGCACGCACAGAGCTCTACAATTTTCGGAACAGTAGTTTGCATCTTAGACTATGTTGTTTACACTGTATACCATGCTCAGACTTCACGGATGTGTGAGTTGATATGTGGCTACACTGTTGGTCAGTAAGCCAGGTTTTGTCACAGAGAATACATATGGGTGACTGTGATTTAGCATTTGTTGCTACAGTGGAACCTCGCTAAACCCGTTTTACAAATGAAAAACCCGTAAATTATGCTAGTTCAAAGTGTGACGCAGGGTGTCCGGTTTAGAGAAGTTTCACTGTGGTTCAGATATATGAACACTACCTGCTAATGTATTATGTTTTGCAATATCGTTCGCGGTTAATTACAAATAATTACATGTAGTCCACAAATCCGTGCAGTTGGATCAGGGCCTACATTGTTCGCCATTGTTCTACCAGCGGAAAACATCATTTTACTCTCCATGGAATTTCTGTAAAATCACATGGCTCATCTCGTATGTATAAGTTAGATCACGTTTGTCCGCGAGGAGATAATCCGCGAGCTTTAGCGAGTGGATTATCTCCTCGTACATGCGGACAAACGTGATGTAACTTATACTACGAAATATCGGCTCTAGGCACTTTTAGTCCCACGGCATGTCGCCGTTCAACAACACGGTGCTTTTTTTTGTGTTTTTTTTTTGATAATTTTTCTAATCCATCAGGAGGCTGTCGTCGAACAACGCGGGTTTGATATTAAGGGAGATAACCGTGTTGTCCTTAAAATGTTTACTGCGACATGCCGTTCAACAAGACGGTCTTTTTTTTATAATTTTTTTGTTTTGATAATTTTTATAATCCATCAAGAGACTGTCGTCGAACAACGCGACTTTGATAAAAGGGGCGATAACCGTGTTTCCTTAAAATGCTGACGAATATAACTAGCGCAGTATCGGCGACATGCCGTTCAACAACGCTGTGTTCTTTTTTTTTTGATAAGGTTATTACTCCAGCAATCAGTGACGTCACGACTGCCGGCATTGTGTACATCGAGTCCCACGGTAGCTGCATGCCGTCGAACAACGAGGTGTTTTTTTTATTGTTAATTTTAATAAGCCTACTCATATTGGGCTGTCGTCGAACAACACGGTGGCTGCGATCAGTGACGTTACACCCATGTTGTTGCGGCGTACAATTAAGGAGACCTCTCTCTCAAATACTGCACAGTCGTCAGCACTCGCTCGCCGTAGAGACATAGGCCATCGACCAACAGCACAGCAAGTCATGCACTAATGTATCAACTGCACGTCCGATTAAGGAGAACTCTCTTAACTACTGTACAGTCGTCAGCACTCGCTCGCCGTAGAGACGAAGTAGCCGAGACGACAGTATACTAACACACACGACGAAGACCACCCCGTGTCTATCTGTACACGTACTCTATGATGTGGTTTCAACAACGAGAGAGATAGAGAGCTTCATGCATGTGTTGCATCAATAGCTGGGTGGCTGAAGGAGGGATGTAGTCGATCAAATATATCACGATCCAAAAAAATATTCATTTTGTGTTATAGCTACCTTCATCAGCACGCTCGCAGTCAGGCAGTGTTCGACGACAACAACAACCACGTGTATATCTGTACGTGCACTATATGATGTGGTTCCAACAACGAGAGAGATAGAGAGCTTCATGCATGTGTTGTATCAATAGCTGGGTGGCTGAAGGAGGGATGTAGTCGAGCAAATATCATCACGATCCCCAAAAAAATATTTATTCTCTGTTATTTACAATATTGGGCAACTTTTGATCGGATCAAACTGTCTCGACCAATCAGAAGCCAGGGATTTTGGCGAAACTATTTGAATTGACCAATCAGAAGCGAGCAAGCTGTGACGTCACGAAAACGTAGGCCATGCTTTTAGCGAAAACGCATGGCTTACGTATTCGACCAATCAGAAAGCGAGCAAGCTGTGACGTCACACATTATTTTTTTTATAATGCGAATATTACAGTATAAATATGAGAGACGCACGATTCCACGACACACCGCTTTCAACAACACATTCTACTCATCATGGCTCAAATTCGTTGTTCGTTCGATGTGCGTTCAGGTTTCGCGAAACTAGCCGATACACACGAGAAGGCTGGACTGTTAATAGCCAGCGACGGATGGCCT